>ML733490.1:0-132635 GCA_009176405.1 Aspergillus novoparasiticus | reverse complement strand
AGTGGTCTACAGAAAGCCAACCAAATTTGGAGGAACCAGTGTGCACTAAATCCATCACATGCGATACCTCCCGGTCCGTGTATTAGTCCAGGCACATGCTGTGCAAAAAGCGTGTTGGAGTTTGTAGAAGCCGTAGAGGCGGTTGGATTCGCACAAGAGACTGCGAAAAACGGACGGAATTTACTTAATTTACGTGAGCTAAAGAAGATATCTCGAGCCGTCTGATAGCCCCATCCCTGATAGTATTGTGGCTCGTCTATTATATTTTCATATGATTGAATGATAGAGCTGGAGGACTGCGAGGTAGATGATTGTTGTCTTATTCAACTATCTGATAAACACAGAAAGATTAACAGGGCACCGAATAATCATCAAGTAGGCCCGGGAGTACATTATAACGGCCACTCCGCAACAATAGATTCTTATTAATTTCTACCGGTAGAACTGATGACTATAGACTTACTTAGTTTACTACTAGTTTAGCTACTATTTCTAAGCACTATATAGAGATATAAATCTTATTTGTATACTATACATAAACCCTATATAGCTAGGGCGGTAGGTACTATATATTGACCCTGTATACGGTGTGACCAGCTTAGTCTGGTTAAATTGCTTTAGCACTTGAAATACTTACATAGTCTGGCAGCAATAAAATAAAAACTCTAAGGAAAGACTTTATGAAAGTTACAAAGATATATATTTAAGTGACACCATATCCGGGTTCCGCGCTACACTCATTCTGAACCTACCTTAAGGCCTTTCACGTTCTCCCCCCTTTAGGGCGCCAATGGCTGGCGTTCAGATCCTTCCGTCGTGCATTCTTCATAATCGTATGTCTTTTCGTCATCGTTCAATTCTAGAGAGGCAGCTACTCTCCTGGTGAGAACAGCAATAACTGGTGACATGTGGTGTTAGAACTCCGATATGTACTCAAGTAATGGCAAAGCAAGGAAGGAAATGTCGACTCACATAAGAAGAAACCGAATCCACAGGCCTGGAGGATTGATATATACCCAGAGGGGTCACTACCCAGCTCCTCAAAAGTCCGAATCATATCATGCGAGCCCCCGAGGATCATAAATGCCGCCACAAAGCCAAACTATAATTTTGTTAGATCGCCAGTAAATGTTCATTGCGAAGGGATATCATACCATGGGTGGGAGGTAGCGAAGATGCCCATGCTTCGAGGTTGTGGAATTCGCCGGCGATATACTCGGAATTACTAGAATCTCCAACGCTCGTGCGGCCCCCATGGCTATAAGGGTGTAACCGAAAGCCTCATGCACGCTCTTGGCTAACGCAGAGTGTTGATGGTGCGCAGCCATCTGTTGGCCCCAGAGGAAACACATCAGGGCTAGCATGAGGTTCCTCCTTGGTGCGTTGTATCTATCCCTACTGAGCCAGATGCCTACCTGCGAGGCGGCAAGCATCACCAGGAGGTAGAAGAGGTGTGGAGGGAAAGCAAGAGGGGCCTGTAGATCGGTTCCTATTATATCTGTGCCGATAACAATGGGGATCAATACAACGCTCATCACAGTTGTGTAGAGGCAATCATAATATTCGGGCGAGCGACTGTATCCACGGCACCAGATTCCCGCGGCTGATGTTAGCCAGGATGTGGCCAGACCGATAATGAGCAATGCAGGGAAGGAGTGTGCAATCATGATAAGGTTGTGGTGCAAAATTCTGAGATTATCCAACGTTCCGCATGTGATCTGGAACCAACCCAGGACGAGAAGCGAGACGCTGACCCCATGATATACACGCTTGACATATTGTGTGCTCGACGTATTGTTAAGGGCTTCATATCTATATAGATACCAGTATGCGAGTGTGTAGATGGAAATGAGGAGTGTTAAGGTCAAGTTCAGAATGAGGTAACCAAGGGACAGGTTTCCACCGCATATCCAGAGGCCGATGAGGGCGCAGGTCGTTACTATAGTCTGTACCAGTTTCGCCGATCGAGATTCCGTAATCTATATTGCGTTCAATGATGAGTTTCTTGATTCAGCAGGTGTTTTTCGTCGAGTTCTCATAAATGTGGAATTACTTACATGGAGAACTAGGGCATAGGGCAATAGGAACCCGAAGGATACTACCTGTAAAATCACGGAGAGTCCTTGCATAACGCCCTGTGTAATCAGTTATCTTTCACCTCCATTGTTGTCCGGACTAAGTTATCTTACCATGGTGGCCAAAATCGAGTTCAAATGGTGTTAAGATAATTTATGGGGTTCTTTGGTGGAAGCGCGTGATATCCCTGAACTGAGGTTTACCTATGTATAGTACGATCTAAAGAGGAGACAATCCAAAGATATACAAACCACTAAGGGATAGGATCGTCGTGCCGCGACGACCTAAAAGGAAGGTGGGAAATTGATTCCGATTTTGGTACAGAAATCTGATATGATATTCTCCACCAGAGTTCAGCTGAAGGATTGAAAGCGACGGATCACATCATTAGTGCGTGGGGACTCGAGTTTCGGTGTCCCGACACATTAAGATTAAGCTTGCGAGCCTTGACACTAGCGAAACCTTTTCATTTAATTCGGGATCTTCATGATTTGATTGACATGTCCCGCCCCTAAAATGTGGAGATCAAACGATCCCCCCCTGGAGCTATTGTAATGGCATTGGTTCATTCGTCATTTGACCACTATGTCCAAGACAGGATATTTGATAATGGGCAACCCCTTTGACCAGAATCCACACTTCGGGTAATTTCAGAATATGGATTCTATCGGTTACGGGGTTTTAAGCTTTGTCGGAATAGATACAGGACACGATCCTTGAACATTTCTTTGGATATTGTCCTCTTGATCCCCTTAGCATCACTACCGCTCGCTTCACATGTAGTCTGATTGTCCCTCTCATTCGATTCGTATGTCTATTCTCTGAACGCGCTCGTGAACATCCATAACGTACGACAATGTTGGCCATTGCGGTTTGGCACTTTCCCATCGTCTCCGCATCTATCTGGTTAGGTTGGTTTCTTACCACCAAATATTCTATTGACGCATAGCTAATTTATACAGCGATGTTGCTTGGGATGTTTGCAAGCTGGATAATTATAGGAAGGCCGAGATACACTACAATGGTGGATGGACAAATTTACCCGTATTGAACCCCGGTTTCGGTCATCTCCCTGGTTATTCAACTCTGTTCAACCCAGTAACAAATCCATAGGTTTATCTCAAACATAGGAGCGGATGTTCAACCTTTATTTGTTGTCGGCAGTTTCATTTCCATGCTCTTTCTCAACCTCTCCGTAATACAGAAAGAATGGCCGCATAGAGATGCGAGATCGCCGGCCTGGGAAAAGGTTCCAATTCACACCATCTGCGCATACTCATCGATTCTCTTGTCCGTTGCAGGAAGCATAGGCTTGATATTGCTATCGTCCTTCGATTACATTAAATACACGAGCGTGCATTATTCGTCACTGGCCTTATTTATGTAAGTTCAATGGTTATCCAGAAAGCGATCGATAGATGCTGAGATAGCCTTTAGAGCCGCACATTCTATCTGCGCCATTCTCCTCGTTGTTCAATCTGCCCTTGCTTGCATTACCTCCAAGTGGCAACATCGCATGCTGTTCACAATCTTCATCATCAGGGCCTCTCTTGCTATTATCGAAGCTACACTTGGCATTGTTTTCGGCTTCAGCAGTCGCCATCCCGGCTTAGATGGGGATCTTTCTGCAATACTTGAGTGGGGGAAGTCGTAGATTCCATCGCCTATTTTTACAACATATTCACTAACTGTTGCAATAGTCATGGCGTTTTTCTTCACGGGACATATCCTCTGCTTTGTTCTAGATTTGCTGCCACCGACTCACGAACACCATGGCTGGGCGGGGTACGACACGGAAACCAGGAAGTCCTGGGAGGAGGCGACATTCTTGTAGCCGGACAAAGTTCCTACTATGGGTTTACCAATAATGTGAGCGGTAACGTTTTACACCATGAGCATATGCTGGCTTCGATAGTGATGATAAATGGGCTCATTCGTCCCTACTTCTACGGATATATTTCTCGCAATTTTCATTTAGAACATATACGTGCCTATCCAAAGTCACTATACCTGTAGCGTCCTCGCCCCTCATTTTATTGAGCGCACTCGTGGAGGAACTGTGCAATGCAAACCAGAGCATGCATGAGATACTCGTACTTGCTTGAAGGAAATACAAACGCACGGCCCAAAATCAAAGTCAGTATACCTGGACTGTGTAAGAAGCGCCCCTAATAATGAGATCATGGACGAATCCTTGGCTTAACCTCTTCCAACCGGAATCTAGATCGGCCATGGTTGGCTAAGAAACATGATTCGTCACTTCTCCTTTAATGGTACCCTCTTTGCCTTTCTTCGGCAACTAAAAGACAAGAAATGACAGTGGGGAGGGTGGAGGAGACATGCACGAAAGCCTTGAATTATTCTCGCAGAGTTCTGCAGCAGATCTATTGATAGATCAGGATGGCGGGTCCACACTCCTCAGCCTCGTCACTGTCGTGTGTATCATTGCTAGATTCTCACTAGCTCCCGAAAAGTACCCAGTTCTCTAGGCGGATATTAAGGCAACCAAGCAACATTACCAAGTGACCCACATCAACCCGTTGTGGGGCTTACCATTGGAGGAGAGATTAATTTCCTGTAGTACAGGTGATGGTTCATCCCTTGCTTCACCGTGGCATTATTGATTTAACTACGTGGCTACATGAAGTAAAATCTGGTTGACAGCTATTCAGTTTCTGCTGCGGAGGCATTGAACATATATTTAGGATGTATATTAGGGTTTATCGTGGATGAGGGGCGTTGATGCTTCCTTTGCCAGTCAAGGTAAATTTCTTTTCTTATGGATTTGAGAAAACTACGTTGTTTGTATTGATACTCCTACCCTCCAATAGCATATATTACAAACGAGTAGGTGACCTTGTATGCCATATAAAATGGCACTACATGTGTCCTGTTCATGAGGCTCGTTGAATATATGTCTATCACCAGTTGTTGATTGGATACATGGCTGCGATAAATCGCTATTATGAGTAGTTAAATTGCGACTAGACTATCACACAATTTGGGGCAGGTCGATCGTGATTCTGATCGTCCGATCTATGCGCGCGAACTACCCTTGATATTGAGTGCTAAGACCACGCTAAATGCATGACGCGTTTGACCGGCAGCCCAAGCACCTACTTGTGGATCTATGCGGGATTCTGCTGAAAGTCAAATAGGCCAGCCCCTGGCTCGGTTATATTACCATGGCACTGTGGGAATTAGAAGGATACTCAAATGACAAAAAGGTGGGTATGAAAATGAATGATCTAAAAATTTCTAACCTACAGAACAAATTATTATAACAGTGTTTATCAGCTATACCTCGGCTAAGAAGGTCTTATATGATTAGCGAGGGCAAATCGATACCGAGTTGCCTTTCTATGGCGCCAATAGCTGTCTCCCCTAGGAAGGCAAGCGAATCGAAATCCGTGCTTGCAAAGTAATGGGTGGAATTCTGACAACCCTCAGGCATCGCCAGGCCATCAAACCTCTCCTTAGACCAGGTTAGGGCCTGCAAAATTCCAGTCAGCGCCAAAGATCGATGTGATTCCTGCGTTTGCATGCGATAGTGGATCGTCGCACCCTCCTTGCAATACCAGGACACAAGGTTATCCGTATCCACTGTGGGACTGGCCTCGTCATGTGTACTTTCATAGATGAACATTGGCATGGAAGGGACATCTTGACCAAGGCTGTTATTACTGAAGACCTCCTGGATATCGGGGCTGTTCAGGAATTCCATGCTGTGGAAGTAGGAAGAGATCCTTTCGTAACCGAGCGTGCTGCGTAGCTGTTCACTACACATCGGCTGAAACTCTTCGAACTGCTTCCTTCTTGTGACATTGTGACTGAGACTTTCTTGCATTAGGCGCGAAAGTGTGCGATACTCGCTCGCTAGGCCCCAGATGGCTGCGAGAAGTGTCCAGTCTGAGGGCATCAGGTAGTTCACAACGCTCAGGAGGCTCGGTAGTAGCCCTCCTACAGCAGTTCCAATGATGTTCAACTCCGGTGCATATGTCGATTTGAGCTCTGCCGCTAGAGTTGTAGGCGAACTTCCTCCGGAGTATCCCATCATGACCACTGCAGCGTCACGGCCAATTCCAGTAAATTCACTAGAAAGCAAGGTAGCCCGTATGCCATCTAGCACTGCATGAGCTCCTCGACGGTTGGCCATGAATGAAGCATCAAGTCCTTCATGGTCGTGTAGGGTGACAATCCATCCTTGGTTGAGAGCTGCTGTTATTGCAATACGGTGGACGAGAGTAACAATGCTATCATACTGCCCCATCTCAACCCCATCTGCGACAAAGTAATACGACGGTGAGCAATCAAAGCCGGCGGAGTTCATGAAGGGTTGGAAGGCGACTATCTTGGTGAGATCGGGATTCGGGGGGATGAGAATGGTCGCAGCTGCAGCAACTGGTCTGCCATAGCTATCCGAGGTCCGGTAGAGGATCTGGTACCCCTTGTCAACCCACTCGGTAAGCGGCTGTTTGTAGCTGTAGGGGGATTCGCGTGAGCGGAGGATGGTGCCAGGTGCTGCGGCCTCCAGTCTAGAGGGTTCTTTGTAAAAGGGATCTCGGCTCGGTGGAGTGAGAGAGCCGATCACATTGCTGATGACTAGTATACAGGAAAGGGAAATGAAGAAACGGTTCATTTCTGATGCTCAAGTCCAACCTTGCAGCCTGAAGTATGCGCCTTGATACACGCTGGCAGACGTGCCTGCTTCGCTATCACAACTTGGTCCTTGACAATATTGTACAGTTTACGAGGAGACTAATAGCCCGGATGTCCCCATATATGCTCTTGTCGTATTTCCCTTTTGTGGGCTGTCACACGGATAAGATCTTCAGGTCTGGATCCTCCGCCGATCGGCCTGCAAGCTCTGGTTCAACCTTCATTAAAAAGCGATTGCCCCTGGACTATCCAAACTTAGACATGTGACAAGTCAGACTAATTTAGCATCTGAAATGGGCGAATCATGAGTTCACTCTGATGGTAGATATGACCCCTGAAAGCACCTACAGCAAATTTCAAGCATGACTACTGATCCAAACCAGGCGTCATCAACGACTGCTGGGGCCACTGAGCGCGACATAGCGCCAGAGCGAGGTTTTTCCCGACACAATCGCAGGAGCATGGTAGACGATATCCAGACCTCGACATTTATTTTACCGAAATATCTCACAAAGGTGGTCTAGATTCTTGAAATCTAGGCCTCGGGGTAATTAGGGATTAATCATATTGGATATGATGAATACGATCTTTGGCAGTCCCTTGAAATTTCTGTAGTCAACCGGACTTGCTCCATAAATAGGGCTTCTAGCAACCCGTACTCGGAAATCATACACACTAGCCACGTGCTCCCTTCTCTCCGAGCTCCTACCAGTTCAAGGCACGTCCAAACCTCTCCTTAAAATATTACGCAACAATCGTAGAGGATGCACCTCAATGGAATACTTATTTTAGCATGGATCCAATTGCTTACAGAGCCCGAACAGAGCCCTGACAGCTCCTATCCAGGAGGAAGTTATTCCAAGTTGTGGGTACCTATTTTCCATAGCCTCTTCCACCTTTCTTGCATCACCCAAGCGTTCCGATTGTTCTTGGACCGCCAAAATATATTCCCTCGTCAAATTGAGCAAGTACGGGTCTTAAACATAGGAAGCTCGCTTGTTGACCTACTAGTCTATATAGACCTAACAAAAGGATTCAGGAGCCCTATCCCGAGGCGTTGGATCACGTGGTAGTTTTCAAAGGGATCAGGCCCCTACATACCAAGTAGTAGATATAGTAACATACCAGCTAACATACCAGCTAGTAGGTATATTAACGCGTTAACGCGTTTCCCTAAAATAATGATAAAAATATGGTAATATAGTCGGTTTCACATCATCTCTTCGAGCGGAGGATCAGGCGTAGGGATGAGGGAAATCGGGCGATTTAAACGATTTGATTTCCCGTAACCAACATGGCCACAGGAGAAGATTCCACCCCACAGCAAAATGATCCGATCGGGTTATAGCCAGACAGACTCCATCAACGAGAGCTTTGAAAGTATTATGAATAAGCTCGAAGGTGAACTCAACCTTCCTAAATATGATTTGGAGTCAACGCCCCCATGGAGCTTGGATTATAATGTTCCAGCCTGGGCAATCTTATACAACCGTTCGCTTCCAGTGCCCAAAGACACTATACATGTTTATCCATACTATACCGTGGAGCCTGGAATCATGGTCGAGTTTACGACGGAACTGGATGGGGTCTACGAGCTTGCATTAGTTCCCTCCGGTACCCAGGACCCAGAGCAGAATATTTGTTCGAAGAAGCAGCAGATAGCCTCTGGGAAGGCATACAAAGCTTTTTGGGGTATGGCACAGCATATAGTCCAGCTAGAGAGGCTCCACTCTATCAGCATTCTTGTCCGTCACCTGTCGAGCGCCAGTGCACCGGACCGCAAACCTTCATCCTGGGTTCCATCCACAAGAGAGTTACGTGTTTCCCGTTGCCCCAGTATGACCCCTGTGACAGCACTCAAGATAGGGGAGGATGTCTTTGTCGAATGGGCGGATGTTTGGGAGCAGTATAGGGTAATTGATCATTACTTTGTTGCCCCTATGGATCGCAATGGGACCATCGCACCGTACCATGGCGAAGACGCTGGTCAGCCCGATGGCCGACAATGTGTTAAGCTGATCTCACCACCACTCATCGCTCATGATAGCCATAATGAGCTCCGGGTTCTAATTTCCCCTCAACCTATGTCGGAACACGAGGAGCCCTTTCTAATCCCTCAACAATTCCATGTCAATATCGATCAAGGCTATATGCTAAACATTGACAATGGTAGCTATTTCGATATGGGAAATTACCAAGCGGTTCTATACGTTAATATTGAAGGGGCCTCCCTCTCTCAGGACAAGGAATACAGTGTTATCATTCGCAGTCTTACTAGGACAAATCATGAGCTAGAGAGCGAACCCCTTCCAATTTCGTTCAACTGGGGATACGCTATCCAAGTGATTTGGTCTGCCGTGGCAACGATTCCCCATTCCTGTATATCACAGAGTTCCAAGCTCTTGGGTGTACCCTTTGCTCTTCAAGTGACTCTCGTCGACCCCAGTAGAAACAACTATCGAATCAGCCAGCCCAGCCGGCCATGGCTCTTACCCCAAATCATTGGTCCACTAGATCCCCCGTGCCTCAAGTCAACGTCTCACTTTGATGGTGGTGTAACCTTCTCATGGTCAGACATTCAAAGCCCAGACATCTCATCATCTAATGCCTTGATACTGTATCCTGTACGAGAAGGCGGTGCTGAACGAGTACTGGAAAACCTGGACAGAGTTCCTCGTTTCAATGTATCCAAAGATCAAGTGAGCTGCACTGCCGATAGGTTGGCCAGCTACATCGACAGTGGGATACTACGTATGTGCTTCCGTGTTGCCACGGGGAAGCCACCTTACATTATAGGTCGGCGCTACTATCTCTCAGTTCCGGTCCCAACCAGCCGTGAACCCGGAAAAAAGCTATGGCTAGCCAGAGACTGGTCAATTCTATATCATAGTGGCTTGGTGCCTGTCCCCAATGAGATGCCCAGCAACCCCTGTTTCCTTGCTATGACATCGAGGAACGCAATTAAAAAGGTCTGGTCGGAGCCCGTATCAATGAAGTCCATATCGGTGGCGATTCCCAATGATGAGCCAATTAATGCCTTCGGTGGTGCACTTGCTGCATGCAGCCGGCCAGGGAGCCAGCATTCTGAGTTTTTCTACATTGCAAAAAATGGCAGCATACAAGGAAGACGGCGGATCGGGGATTCTGGTCTCCACGACCATTGGATACGACCATCAGATTGTCCATTTTCTGTTCCAGGAACGGCTTCAACGCTGGCAGGTGGCAGTCTAACCGCCATCGCTCACAGGGACGCAATGGAATTGTACTGGGTAGCTCCGGCAGGCGACATCAAAATGGCCAGGTGGGAATCGGAAAGCGGATGGTCCCAAAGTCTGAGAAGCATCATCGAGCCACAGGAAGTCGATGTGACGGGTTCCGAAGTATCGCGTTATGGCCCTGTATTCCAAGCACTGACAACTGGTACTTTGGTAACACCAAGGAAGACATTTTTATTTTGGAAAGATTCCGAACACTTTATCAAGATGGCAACATCACCAGACTACCAGCCAGTCACCATGCGGGATTCATCCTTTACAGCACAGAAGATTTGGCCGTCTGTTAAAATTGCCACTACGATCACATATTATCAACGCGTGGCAGTGTTGTGGGTCTTTTGGGTCACTTCCAACTACGCTGTCCATGGTGCATTTAAGAGCGCCACTAGTACTTCGCCGCAAGACACTTGGACCGTTTTTCCAGTTACGGGACCTAATTGTGCCGATGCGTCGACCCCACTGAAGATTGTACCTATTGGTAATCCAGAAGAAGACAATCTGGTATTGTTGTGGTTCGACCGGGACTGTCTTCTGCAAGCAGCGAGTCCTTTCCGCTCTCACACGTCATTACATCCATTAAATCTCCGCCACTGGTATCAGTTCAATGTCTTTTGGGGTATTTCCTCAGTTCGTGATCGTCCTTCCAAGATGGCCATGGCGACTGCGCCTGGGGGTAGGGTTGTTTTCACCTGGGTCGCTCCGGGAGCCGTATTGAGGCAAGTGGTATTTGGCTTTAATGGGAGGGAGATTACTCACTAAATAACCCGCCTATAGTAACTCAATAGCCAATGCGTATGAATTTGTTTTTCTACATTTCTTTGGCTTTTTCTCACTTTTTTTTCATGAAGCCATTTCACAGTCAGGTAATCATATAGTTAGACCAAGTAGACTAAAGCTCTACGCAGACTAAGCAAATAAAGTAGACCAACTGGACCAGGCAGACTAAGCAGAATAAGTAAGTTAAACAGACTAAGTAACAATTCATGTCGAGTCAGTGTAGTAGACTATTCTGCTGGCAGAAACAAAACTAAAAATGTAATAGTTTCCAATATCAAGACGAAACTGCGTACAGAGCACGTGATTCTACATGCATTCGGATGACGTCGGCGATAGAGTTTGTTGGATGCTGATGGGAGGCCTGAAATCTGCATGCCTCACCCAATAAGCCAGCATTCATGCGTATTACTCGTGTTTCTAATCCTGCCTATCCGAGGATAGTTCCAACCCACTCTGTCTGGTTGGTTGACTGTTCGTAAAAGCCCAAATCCAGAAGAGGGGTATGACAAAGAAGATAGGCTTACTTTCACGACCTAATATATAGTGTTCTTGCCGCCTCGATATGCTTCCTTCAGGAATATCTCAAACCGCTCTCACTATTACAACAATACCTGATCCCCAGCGTTCCTGTGCTTGATTACCATAATACAATATGGCCGAGTCATATATCCTTATCAAAGGGGCAACGGTGATCTCTATGGAGGCATCCGGCAAGGAGATCCTAGACAACTGCGATATTCTCATCGAAGATGACCGGATTAAAGCTGTCGGGAATGATATCTCTCCTCCGATTGAGAAGGATGTAGCCACCATCAACGCCGAAAATTGCGTTATTACTCCAGGCTTCATCGATGGCCACCATCACATGTGGCAACACCTCCTGAGGGGAATCACAGTAGACTGGACCCTTTTTGGTTATTGCTGCCACCTGCGGACCGTCTACGGAAGTCTGTACGAACCAGACGATGTTTACTTCGCCAATTATGCCGCTGCGTTGAGTCTGTTAAACAATGGCGTCACAACTGTCTTAGACCACTCTCACATAATGAACTCGCCCGAGCATGCTGATGCAGCAGTAAAGGGCCTCAAGGATGCTGCTATCCGGGGTACATTTTGCTATGGCTTCTACCAGAACCCTAAAGTACCTGGTGATATTGCCAGTGTGGCAACCGACAAGTTTGACAAAGCCGCTCGGATTAAAGATGCAGTCCGTGTCCGGGAGGAACATTTCCCAAATAATGATCCGAATAGTTCACTTCTCACGTTTGGCATTGCTTTGGACGAAGCACCAATGCAGTCGCGAGAACAGAATGTCAGGGGTTTGGAGATTGCTAGGACGCTAGGAGCTAGGCTTAGCACTGTGCATACTTCGGTGATATCTCACGGGGAACCAAAGGCTGAAATCGTCGAGCAGTTTGCTGATGCAAACCTGATGGGGCCAGACATCGTGTTTAGTCATGGAGGTTGGATCACCGATAGCGAGCTGGCTGCGGTGCGCAGTTCTGGGGCTGGTATTGTGGGAACGCCCGATACGGAGCTACAGATGGGCATGGGGTATCCTGTGGTATGGAAGGCGAATGACCTGGGGTGTCGGACGTGCCTTGGACTTGACATTACCTCGAATCAAGGTAATGATTTCTTGGCACAGATGAGACTGGCGCTTCAGACTCAAAGAGCTCGTGAAAATTCGAATACAGTACACAGAGAGGTCGGGAGAAAAACAGCAGATGTACTACGCATGGCAACCCTTGGAGGAGCTGAGGTTATGCAGATGGACTCGTTGATCGGATCTATCGTTCCTGGTAAAAAAGCTGACCTGGTGATCTTTCGTTGTGACGATATTGACACTGTGCCTGTTGCGGACCCTATCGGGAATGTGGTCTTTCATGCATCAACGAAGAATATCGACACCGTTATTGTGGATGGAAAAATTGTTAAACAAGACGGTCAGCTTGTGGGCGTCGATTGGCCGTCTTTGCGTGGTGAAATTGTAAACAGATCACAACGGCTGAGGAACCAAGCAGCCAAAGTCGATATGGAAAAGCCGGAATCAGAATTCCGCTCCATATTCGAGAAGGCCCTGAAAGCATAAAGGCTACTATAGCAAAGGAGTTAAGACATCAATGTCGGTTAAATGAATCACGGGTTCTATGATAACAGTCGGTCTCCGCTTTTCATATTGGTGTTACAGAGCAATTTTCCATCATAAGCTTCCGCTTTCCGGCCAAAGACACAACACCAATATATATATTGACTGGCGTACAACAAGTTAACAAAGTCTACAAAAATTGCAAATCAAAAATGAGAGCCAAAAAAAAGGAAACATTTGACTGTAAGGTATGACGCCTGATAGTCTAATACTAAAATGTTCCATAACTTCTCATCCGGAATATTACGGTGTTAAAAGATCTCTTCCACGTAACGACGACCGAGACTCTGCCTCACATCTCCACCGATCATGTCACTCAACTTCGCTGCCATATCATTAACCATTGCTTTTGCCCCACAAACATAGATCGATCCATCCCTAATCTTAGTCAAGACGCTCTCTTTGTTGTCCTCGACGTAGTGTTGAACCCTCCTCTTCTGCTTGTTGCTGGGTACCCGAAGGAGCATATCAATCAGACCATACCGCTCGGCAGTGGCAAGTGTTTCCTCAAACAATGCTTCATCATGAGTCTTGAAACCAACGAAAATGCTAATAGGGGGCGATTGAAACACGAACTCCTTGCCTTGGGATTCTGCCTCTTTAAGAATCTGTATCTTTTGCTGTAGTAAACTCCGAACTGGAGCGAATCCGGTCCCAGTGCAGATTGCGATGAGGTGTTTCTGGGAAGAAATAAGGTCTTGTCCCGGGACAATAGTAACAGGAGCGTATCTGATAGAATCGCCAGGAGCGATCGCTGACAGGAATTTGTCGCTGAAGCGTCCGCCTTTGTGCAGCCTTACCATGATTTCTACGATGCCTGTCCCGACATACCTAGCGGAAGAGGCGACGGAAAAGGAGCGCGGACGAAGTAGGGGCATATCAAAACAGACCTTCATGCGAAGATCGCCTGTAATTTGCTGTAGGGCTGGTAGATGTTCCAAGACTTCAAGGACCGTCCCATTCGTATCCCATCTGTCCCCAGCTGGAAAGGCTTCGGGCAGCCATGCAAGGTCTTTGAACCTTCCTTCGAGGTCGACATAATGTTGGAAAAACTCGCCGTAGCTCAGATTTGGCATCGTTGGGTCTTTGAATGGTACATGTTGGCTGGCATTGCTGACTCCCAATGCGGAAAGCGCCCTACTAACCTGCTCTGGCGTATTGTAGGGCAAGAGTCTCAGGTGACTCATCTCGATGTAGTCCATACCCCCAAGATCCATGGTTATCATGACAATTCTTCCTTCGCCTGTCTCACTAGGGGATTTACTCAGGAGCCGGCCTGTATTAAATCCTGCCAGCATCCTATGGTGTTCGAAACACTGGTCCTCTGTTGATTCAGTTGCGACTTCATTGGCGCCTTCACCAGTCAATGAATCCTTGACAAAGCTCCACCAACGGTTAAAAGCCTTCATTGGCAATGCTTCCACTGCTGTATTGCCTTTTGTAAGCCCTTTCGCGATCGGAATTCCGCCCGCCGCTGTCATGAACTCGTGGAGTTTGACAGAAGCCGCATTGAATGTAGGGTAGGCGCTGTCTCCAACACCGAATATCGAATACTTGACTGCATGTGTCCCATTGTACTCCATGGCCCTGTCATTCATAGCTGCTTCAAATTCAGCACCATTTGCAGGGAAGCGTCCATCACCAGTCGTCGAGACCACCATTAGAAGTGGGTCCGAGGGCTTTATCTTCCGGAGGTCTAACAGATTCAGAATGTTGAAGTCCACTTGGAAGCCACCCGAAAGCTCTTTAACGCGTCTTCGTAGCTTTTCGGCGAGCTTCAAGGCACTTGTTCCGGTGCTGCTGTAATAAATATGCACCTTCTTCTTGGGAATGGTTGGTACCGCATTGGTAAGGCTCTTGGTGCCATTCTCAACACACAACGAGTTTTGTACCGGTGTGATGTGCTTGGTCACCTATGCATATTTAGTACGTAAGGACTGCAGTAAACATGGATAAAGTAACCTACCCATTCTTCCCCCACTTTCACGAGTCGGGTTACAGGGGCTTTGACAACATTGCGTCGCCGGCGCCAGGACTTTACGGGATCAAGTCGGTGCCTTGCTATCAGCGGCTTTGGCTGATAGTTTGGAGCACCACCACGGTGCCACACTGGCACTATGGAGCCCTGCGGTGGTGCTATCCAATAAGGGTCAGAATTGAGGCGGTATCCGTGCTTCGCAGCATGCTCATCATCAAACCGAGTCCAATCAGAGGAAGCAGCCAAGGTCCCGATGCAGGAAACGCCTTTCTGTAGGAAAGACCACCGAACTGCATAGTTCAGCTCTGCTTGTGCTCGTGACTAGGTTACATTAGCGTAGTACTCAACGGGGAAGGGGTTTCTGTACCAGCCAAACGAGCTGTTCATAGTCTGGTAGATCTTCCATGGCTTCAATCTCGGCGTATTCGGGGTTCTTCTTGTAGTTCTCAATATCAAACCCAAGGGCTTTAGCGACCTCAGGTAAAGTATTATATCGAAATGGATCGGCAAGATTACGGACACCGATCTCTGCGTCCATATACCTAGGCCCCACGTTAAAACATTAACACATACTATGTCGATATATGTTAGACCTACCAGCCAATGAACGGCGCCGCAGTATACTGGACGCCACCAATATCAAATCCAAGCCTACTAAGTGCTGGAAACTGATACCATTTCAAACCGAGCTTCTGGAAACTTTCGAACCTCGGATGGCGGATTTCGACTAGATCACGGAGCTCGACTGGCACGTCGGCCCAAGCAGGTGCGTCGTTTTCTGCCATAGCAACTATGGGCAGAAGATCCCACTGGCTCCTTGGCTCTGGTGGAGCCCACCCAAGCTCAATGATATCTTGTGTTAGCTCGACGTTACTAGGGTCCCCGAGAATAGAACCATCATCTTGCTGGTACTATATCATATGTTAATTGTTAATCCTCGTGAAAGTAATCACTGCAGATGCTTACACCAGCAAAGTTGAGCAATTGCTTGCTCAAGAACATCGGGCCTGTGCCACTAGTCGACCGAGGAGGAAAAGCAAACACTGCAGGTACATCAGTATGCAGATGGTCAGTAAGGAGAGTGTTAACACACCTGTCGGCCTGATCTGTCCCTGGTTGAATGCCTTAATAGCCTCCTCAATGACAGTCTTGACCATCCCCACGCTGGTCGTAATGTGCCGAAGGTCGCATAAGCTATTGAAAGTCAGTTTAGAATACAAGTACGAGGTGCCGTTGGGGAGTGATGTACTCTAGTTCCTTATAATGCGACCTCATGATACACTTCCGGGAGTTCTTCCACGCAATTCGAATACCATGTAAAAGCTCCTCAGAAGTCTGAGTCCAGGTCGCTGTTTTTCCAACGGTCTTTACTCCATCTACCATCATTGGTTCAAGAACCTCAGACTCTTTAAGAGCCTTGAGAACCTCAAGATGCCTCGCCGTGTACTGATCTTCTGTATAGACTCCCTCCTGCCGTAGCTGCCACAAGAAACCTAAAGCTTCCTGCTTGACCACTTCAAGAGGACGACTCTCTCCTACTCTTGGCTCATCTGAGTGAATCAACCTTCCGGCCTGGCAGAATTGTGGAGTACAACCAGTCGAGGCCAAAACTGGGTTATTCTTGATGATTGTCTGGAACTCGCATACTTGAGTTGACTGCATGTTG
Source organism: Aspergillus novoparasiticus (assembly GCA_009176405.1). NCBI lineage: Eukaryota > Fungi > Ascomycota > Eurotiomycetes > Eurotiales > Aspergillaceae > Aspergillus > Aspergillus novoparasiticus. Next base: position 116,055 of record ML733490.1, on the reverse strand, counting down.
CTGGAAAGACAGATCTTTGCAATTGTGGTTTTAAGAAAAGAACAATCAAGACAGTCTTATCAGATGGTAATAATAGTAGTTCTCCCTTGAATTTGGGATCTAATCATGCTTCCAGAGAGAGGCGAGAAGGAGGATTTATACACAAGGGCAACAGGAGGCTGCGGTCGGGAATCGACCATCTACTCCAGGGAATTACACGCTGAACTGCACAAGAGGAAGTATAGAAACGATTGAGTAATGAAAATCATGGTCAATGGCGTTAAATGGTCAATGTGTAGCGTGATTCGTATACTCCTACTATACATTCGGTCAGCACCTTCGCCTCTTGATGCACACCTACATACCATGTCTCCATGCCAGGGTCATACCTTGCCTCCGTAGGTCCATACAATATTGCATGACTCTGTGGAACAGTATATGTCATGCGTGGAAAGGTGCCTCATTTCTCATTTATTTTTGAATTGATAATTATTCTAGCTAACGCTAATTTTCCTACTAAGTGTTGTGGGACCCACCTAGCGGCCGGAAGAACAGACCTTCCGGGCCACTTAGGGCCGCCAGACGGAACCCCCTACCGACAGTATAAACAGGTGCCTACGGAGAGTTGTCGGTTCTGTCTACGGCAGCCGTTGGCAAGCATGAGTACTCGAGAGACATTCCGTTTTAGTATATGGGAACCACAGTGGCTGAGTTTCTCTTACTAATATTAATAGTCTAATCCTAGTTCAAGTAGCATACCCATGTGGTTTACCTTGTAGTATTGCGCGTCTCCGCCACGTGATATATTGTACCCTGGGCCTATATTTTTCTTCAGAGACACTAGGATTGGGAAGGTACTTGTGCTGACGCCTATTTCTAGATTCCCTTTGCTTGTACATTATATGAAACTGTCAATAGGCCCTAGGCAAACCGGAAATGCTTTCATGCGTGTCTCATAGGGCGCTGTTCTACTATCTTTGGTGGACCAAGTTTCCATCCCCTCCGTGCCCAGAACACTGTACTCTTGCCCATAACTAAGGAAGGTAAAGACTTTCGCGTCAATCAAAATCTACGCATGAGTATTTTGGGATATGATTAGCGAAATGGTACCTGGTGATGGCATCATATCTTGGCCACGGCATACGAAAATCCTGGAATGTCTGACGAAGAAAAGAAAAAGGAAAGAAATGAAGAAGAAAAACAAACGACATGGAATGTCCAGTCTTTCCCGCTTGGAATCTCGAATTAACACCTGACCTAAGCAGGTATATTGATCTACTCTGGTTTGTTTTAAAGTATAGACATTGGCCATTGACTAGCTGGGCATATCCCAAGTTCTTGGCATTGAAGAAATGTAAAGCCTTGGCATCAAGGGGGTGGTCATAGAACGCTCTCATTAGTTGGTGGCGGATGATCATCCTTCACTGACTCGTGTCATAACGGACCTATCCATCATCAAGCGCCAAGCTGTCTGGATCCAGTGCTCTAAAGCTCCTTGATACTCACTAGATGCATAATCGACATGGCTAAAGCCAGTTAGGGTCGGGCATACGCTCCATAGAGATAATCCATTGAATTCGGCGTAACGGGCCGTTCCGATGGCGTGCCTGGTGCCCACGGTGGGGTTGAGAAAATGCCATTGCAAATTCTCTGAACTCCATGTTACACGAACAACTCTTGTGGCTAGGAACGTTTCACTCTACATTATTCTCACAACGGACTATTGTTCGCCTCTGCCAAGAGCCCCTCAGGCCATATCAGAATCAACGTATCCTCTCCGCTGGGCATACTACCAGCACCCTACATGACTGGTAGGGCAGTTCTTGGCATCCTCTCCGCTTGTCACGATACAAGGTAACATACCCAGCTCGGATATGTATAGCTGAAGAACTTTATATCTTGGCGTTGTAACGACTCCGCGGAATGGATGGAAGGAAACCTATTGATCCAACCCTGATGAAAGACCCACGCCTCTCCACATGCCGTACCTCTTAAAACCACTCTTCAATTTGTGCGATGTGTGCGCTACGATTCTTGGCATGTACCGGGGACAAGGGTCTAGCCCGTTATATCCCCTCTTTTATGTGCCCATGATGGTTAAAATAGATTAAATTCAGGAAACCTCAGGCTCGGCCACCGGACAGAGGGCTCTTCGGAATGCCGATCACATTCAGTTTGCGGAGACACGGACAGTGTTCGTCCGGTGATCACCGATGGATCAATAGAGACTGAGCAGGGATGTCATCCCACGCTGGTGTGGACCCCTATTCTACGACATCCTTATTGGACCCTTAGAAATATGGAACGGGCCTTGCACTTCCTCCACACTTGGCGGTACGTTCGGCAAACTTCGGGGCAATCACTACGGTGGGCTATGTGAGGGATTTAATCCTCTGCCTAATGTGATGCACTCGTGGTTGGAATCCAACGTCTCAAGAGGGTACAATAGCAGGAGGCCCTTGTAAGAATCCCATGACCTCCATCCTGCAATGTATACATTGGTGTTTGTTGCCGAGGCATCATACCAAGGCTCTTCAGTCTTGCTGTGACGCCACCATCAGATATTATGGTCCGCTGAGCTGCAGAAGCTGCAATTTGAGGAAGGAATATTCATTTATTGTAACTATTGAATAACCTAAAAGTCTCTTCTCATTGCTTGGATAGAACACACGGTAAGAGAACATCAATCATAATCATCATTCATACGACAAGACCGCATTGAGTGTGATCACACCAGTGGAACTTCGGAGATTCAGGGAGCAGACGGAGACTTTTCGTCTCGGCAAGTCCAGTACTATGCTCGGCATGCGCAATTTGAAATCTACCTAGTTCCGATTGGCATTAATATACGTAGTCTGCAGACACATATTTGTGGTAAGGTGCTATAGTCCAATTAGTCTGTACGCGTACTTGGCTGGAGGGTTTTTCATATCCCTCGGGCTTGGCTAGACAGTCTAGATGGATCTATGGAGGGAATAAATACATTGTGTAAATTAGTGCTGCGATGAACTATATAGTTAATCTAGTTAACATCCCTTATTCTGCCAATGTGGAAGGCCTCGCTGTGCTTGGTAGTTTTGTGCTTTCGCTGAGATGTTAACTGTTAGAATCTGTAGTAAGCCAGGCAATCCTGCTACTATCTCGTGGCACCCTTAGTACAATGCAGATCGATCCTAATTCGTTCCGACATATATGAACAAATGCACCGGAACGGCCGAAATACAGGCTCTAGGTTTTGTGGAATAATGACAATTTTCTTGGGATGTAAAACATGTAGTCTAGGATTGTACGTATGGATATCATAGTATATTGGACATAATATGATGGATTTTTAATAGCTTTATAATATTAGTCACATGGGGCCGACTAAAATCGGATAGTCTTTGCAATCCCTAGGATCAAACTAGCAGGAGTATATAGTCGCAAATCAATACTGGCAGTCAAGTCTAGACTGTTGGGGGGTTCGATGTCGACGATGGGTAAAGGGTTACTATATTATAATAGTGAGTGATATTAATCTTCCTAATGATTTTCATTCCCCTCTACCTATTGCATAGTGCTGCCCCTAAATTATTAAAGAATAGTGCAGCAACTGGTTGACTCAGGCTCTGGCAAAGATGGCCGCGTGTGCGTGTGCGAGGGCGTAGCTGTGGGTTCCACACCTCCTTCACCAGCCACCTGATTTGATGGACCAGACATCCGCAGACCTTGTGACAATAGAGCCATCCCCTCCGGCTGCAGCTGGTCAATTTCCGGCTCCGCAGGCAGTGTGCCAACATAGGCATTGAAATTGTAAATACCATACGGACATTTGTCCACGATGTCTCGCTGACTAACCCCAGAGAGAGCCTCGACAATGTTTCCCTCACGACGAACCTTGAAGGACTGTACACCCAGGCCCATAGGTACCGACCACTCGTGCGCACCTGCTGGTGCTTGGAACGTGCGCGTGTTTGACCCAGAGCATACCTCCACGTCTACGGGCTCTTTCAGCAGAGTCACGAGAAATACACTATCCTCCATTGTGTCGGAGCCGTGTGGCCTCCCCCTGAAGAAGTCTGGGCTTGTGACGTTGGCATTGTCCTGCATCGTTGTGTCGGTTGCGTCGCAGTCGACCCATTTGGGCGTTGGCCGGTACCAGTAAACCAGCCTTTCTTCGTGGATGAAGTCATCTGGGTCGTGCACGCCCGCTTTATAGGCCGCGATGAAGGGCTTAGCCATGTCCAGCCAACCGTTGTGTGGCCTTTTGTTGATGTATTAGTGCACACTCGTCGCTTGTTGGTGGTATTACTTACATGTCTATAGCCCACTTGGATGATCCATCATCTGTGTGGGGTGATGATAGAGGACCGACGTAGTGCGACTCGCCAAAGTCATTCCATGTGATGATCTCAACGAAGCGAGGCCCCAGAGCTAAGATTTCCCTCCATCGGCGGTACCAGAGAAGGTCAGACGGAAACACCCAGTTCTTACTGTAGGGGACCTCTGCACCGAAATGTGTGAAGAACCAAGGGGAGACGGCTACTCCAAGTCAGTCAACATGATTCTAAAAACCTCAAGGAGACACCTGGACGATACTGACGTGCAATATATGCCTTCCCACCAAGCGCATGTCGATAGGCATCATCCCCATCCGCCACTGCGACCTTCTGTCCCGCGGTCGGGGCTTTATTACAACCATTGCTCTCCCACGCCATCCAGTTCAGGGCGCCCTGGATATGATTAAAGTCGCCGTGGCCAGGATGAAAGTTTGGGGCAAAGAAGATCTCGCATCCAGCGGCGTTTTGAATAGCACTAGGATCGACCCCATCCCCGCAAAATGAAGATACAAACACTTTACCATCGACCTTGAGTTGAGCGGGATGGTCTGCAAAGGCGCGGACCTTAGCTCCGATCTCGTTGCCCTGACTGAAATGCCACCAATTAAAGTCGAACGATATAAACACCTTCATGTCATTGTTGGCAGCTGACTCATAGGCGAAGCCCAGCTGAGTGTCTGTGTAGGAGTCTGTCCCAATATTTAAGGCAAAGGCATCAATGCCATACTCTTTAGCTCTTTTCATGTCAGCATCATAGTCACCGGCCTTTTGGCGGTTGCCGACAACGCCAACCTGGGTTACATTAGTGAGGGGTTCCTCGGTATTTTTCATCGATGAGGTATGCTCACATACTACGAAATGACAGAAAACCAGTCTGTCCTCGCCGTTGACATCGCAAGTGAGTGATTCCATTGCAGTAAGCACGCCGAAAGTGAATGATAATAATATGTTTCAGTGAATCAGGCAGCAGTGGTGGAACACGACTTTTCACAGTAACAGCCAAGACTTATTACGTAAGATAAGACATCAATGAGCAGAAGTTGAAGGAAAAGTAATGAACTGGGAGTGAGGCATGTAAAGAAGAAGGCAGAGGCATAAAACGACTAAAGGATGATAGTGCAACGGTGATATTCCTAGAGAGACATACCCACACTCACATCACCGTGGGCCTCAGATCTGATCCACTCTTACATGGAAGACTACTTACTACCCACGAGAATTAAAAAAAATAACAATTGGTTATGCGCAACACAGAGAGCTAATTCTTGGTTCTCGTTTGCTTTGCTCAAGAAGCTAGTTTTGTCTGCTATGGTGTCATATTATCGGACCAGATCGGTGGCTTAGAGTTTAGACCTAACAATTCCATTTTGTATGCTCGGCTAGCGTGCCCTGTCTCTGAAATGTTAGAGTTATAGCACTCACCGCGACCATGATATTGGTAGTGAGAGAAAGGGCAGTTCCCGAGAAGCACAAGAGCTCTAGCCAATCAGAATCTATCTGGCCAAGACCGATAGTGAGGCGTCGCTTGGGGATACTCAACTTCCATCGGAATTCAATCTCCTTGAATGGCATGCAAATCAAAGAGACCCGGTCAGTGGATTTCGATATTGAAAGGCTCTGTTGGGTCCAATGATAAAAATTGGGGGTTATCGCCGGCCTTTTGGGTCACGTTATAATTCGTACATTGCATTCCCGCCGGACTTTACCAGCAGTCGCTTGCTCAGATGAAATTCCCATGTGGGGTTAGTTACGCAAAGGCATTCGTAAAAGTAGAAGGGCAAATATTGTCTATCGGGCAACAGATGTGAAGTAAATCATAGGAAGGACACCATTTCAACTCGGTCCACTTTAGGACGAAGGGTACAGGTTATGTCTTCAACACTGGTGGCGACCATGCGTACATGGTATGTAGCATTTGTGTTTGCATGGTGAGAAAAACAAAGGCACTAAATGCATTAGGTGGTGGTTTTTTCTCTCGCACGAGGTCCGAGGCCCGTAGACCACGAAAAGTCCCCAGTTGGAAATGTGCGAATGAGGCTCGAGTAAGACGGCTAAATCCCAGACCGCGAAGGAAGCCAGGTCTGGTAACGATAATCAGATGGGAGGCTGTGTTGTCATGTCTGAGCGACGACTGGTGTTATTAAATTCCATCTAAGAGGGACACCCAGTCACTGTCGACGGGTCTAATCCGACGGATGTCCGTATGCAATCCATATCATTGGCGCAAAGCTCACACCCACCGTTGTAGACGGCAGGCTAGCCTCGTGCATTGGACCCATAAGCCGGCATGGACCACCCCACAGGGCGCTGTCAGAATCGTGTTTGTCTCCACTGGAACGAATAAACGAGTGGTGGGGATTTTAAACATCAGCGATTGCCTGGCCACGTAGCCGAGGTGCGCTAAAGACTAGCTTCATGAATATCGGTGCAGCTCACTGGTTGTTCGGGACTAGTTGCACCTTTTCGAAACGAAGCGGAGGGAGAATTCTTTAGGGAGATGCGGGGGCCAAAACATGGCCGGCCTGTTGAGTATAAAATTGGGTATTCCTTCTCCTAGAAGCTGGCTGAGATGCAGCACACGTTCCATTATTGCCCCATTATGTCGCGCGAAATTGACCGGCTGGCTCAGCCAGCAGACAAGAAAAAGATGCGGCTCATTGTCGCCAGTTGCAGTCGGTAAGAGCATACTCCTTTTTTAGAGAGTCAAGCAGGAGAAACCGTTCCTTCGCGGTGAGCTTGAATGCAATAGCCTCGCTTATTGACGACCGGACAGAACGGGCACACTGGGACTGCATGCAGGCCTGGAAATGCTAGGGTATACACCTTATCACATGATTGACGTAATGTTCAAGGGCAGAAGCCCTCATATGAAAGTGTTCACAGAGGCTATAATCGCCAACCACAACCAGCTCTCAGGCATCAAGCGATACGAAACAGCAGACGTAGACAAGTGGATAGGAAATTATGATGTGAGTTCGGCGTTATCATCATGCTTTGCGTTTGGATTACCTCCTTCCCAAGTCTTTATTTCCGACCGCGCTGAGCCAAAAAGCTGACGACTTGCAGTGCTTGATGGAAATCCCAAGTTACATTGGGAGTAGGGCCATGCGAGGGTATATCGAAGACCCCGACGTCAAGTTTATCGTGACGGAGCGATCGCCGGAAAAATGGGTGAGGTCAATCGATAATACTATTGGTGAAGCTGTTAAGGCTGCCCATCAGTTCCCATTGAATATCTTGAAACGGTTTGACTCGGAGCTCGGTCATTTCCTTCGCCTCGCCACGGTAATGTACTGGGCTTATGCGGATGGAGCGAACCCAGGCGACGCCAACAGCGAAGCCGCTCTCTACAAGAACTACGTTGAATAGTGAGTAGTCTTGTCGCCTGGCTCAACCTATTGGTTTGGCTAAAACTGACCATCACGGGACATAGTATTCGTAGTATGAAGGACACACTGCCGAAGGATAGGCTTCTAGTTGTGAAGCTTGAGGAGGGTCTGGGCTGGGAACAAATCTGTCCGTTCTTAGACCTGCCGATCCCCGAGGAAAAGTATCCTCGTGGCAACGAGCCTGACACGTTCCATCGCATTGTTGCGGACTATATGGAGCCCAGGGTGAAGGCAGCTATGCTGAACCTTGGTGCAATGGTCACCGCAACGGCCGGAATAGCTGGATATTTGGGTTGGAGGTACTATGTCCGACAATGAATGCTGTGAAAGCGATAAGCCATGATATCGACCCAGTGAGTCAAGTCACTTCTAATGGAACGGTGTAAAATTAAAATATTTGAGTTGGCAATTTAATACTTAAAATCAATTAAAGTTGTGTCCGTCGATGGCGTGATTTTGCTTAATTTGTGCTCACCACGGACCACCCACGCTATTATATTCCTGTGGGGCGAGCAAGATGAGATAAAATAAATGCCCCTCTGTATTCATAGCAATTGGGTCAGACATTGGAAGCTCGTAAGCCGTAACTTACTCTATTTCGAAATTGCCAATGGAATATGGGGCATATTTGAGGAGAGTCAAACACCTGAGTCTAGGTGAGGATGATCGGCCAAGAGAGCCAGATCAGTCGCATTGGCCAGGGCTATATGACAACTCGTTAACCTGCATGTAACTCCCTTCTAAGTACACCTTAGCTAGAAGCTCTAAACCACGCCCTCGTCAGCAGACACCCTATTGTTTCACACCGCAAGCAGTCGGCACGCACCATCTTGTGAGCTTGTTGATCGTCGCCGGTTGATCGTCGCCGAATCTTCAGAATTTGTGTTGGACAACCAAGGATCACAACATCTGACGGTTTCCCAAGTCATGGATTTTCACCTTATCTGTTTAATTATACGTGTTGTTTGGATTTATACCGGTAATGACGAGCTCAAGACTCTCCCTTCTACTGGAGGTATTGGTCACGTGATGGAAATACGAATCAGATGGTGCGAGCCGACGATTACTATTTTCTGCTTTTTCTTAGACCTTCCCCCTGCCCTCTTGATCTCTTACTCAAGAGCCCTTGATATATACAATTCAAACAAAGCTGGCCTCAGTATGCGTGAAATTGTACAACCCCTATCGCTGAAGTTCTTCCATAAACTTATTGCTTACGTTAAAATATATATCTAGCTCAGTGTTCAGATAGGACGATGTGTATGTTACAACATTACAAGTGATTTGATAGGAAACCATGCATGCTCATTGATTATTATAACCATTTAGGGTAATAACATTGGCTCTACATTCTGGTTAGAATACATGAACAGCTAGAAGACACACCCCTCATATTGCATGCTGATGATCCGTAGGGAGGCTGTCACAGATGAACATAGACTTGACAATTCCGGCAAGTAAGTAGTAATTCTTATGATGGTTTTCTTGCTTCTTATATAATCGCAGATTTACTGGTTCTGACTACCAACGCCAAAAACTGAATGTCTACTTTTCTGAGGTCATCGTTCAATACACAACCTTTGCATATGCGCATTCCATCTGATTCCCTTCCCATAGACTGAACCTCAGAAATATGTCCCTCGTGCAGTGCTGCTTGACTCGAAAAGTGATACTAGAGAAAGAATCTGTACCGGCCCTCTTCGCACTTTCTTCAACCCTCGCAATCTTCTCTTCAGAGGTTATGGTGCCGGCCAGTGCTGGGCAATAGGGTATCATACTGCAGGCGCTGAACTAATCGACGAAGCCATGGATATGGTACGTCGCGAGGCTGAGGAGTGTGAGTGTCTTCAAGGCTTCCAGATCATTCATTCGGTAGGTTGGGGAACTGGAGGCGGTATGGGCGCACTCCTGATCTCGAAGCTGCGCGATGAATTCCCCGACCGAGTGATCACAACTTTCTCTGTTTTTCCTCCGCGGGTACCCGATGTTGTTGTTGAGCCCTACAATGTAACTTTGTCAATAAATCAGCTGATAGAAGACTGCGACGCAACATTCTGCATTGACAACCAGGCTCTTGTGGATACCTGCACAGGAACACTTGGACAGTGCGATCCTTCTCACGAGGACCTGAATCGTCTCATCGCACAGGCTATGTCCGGTGTGACGGCTTGTTTTCGTTTCCCCGGGCAGCTCAATTCGGATCTGCGCAAGCTGACAACGACTATGGTGCCGTCTCCTCGTCTACACTTCTTCACTCTTGGAGTATCCCCTCTCTCCCGCTATACGTCTGAGTTCTCCAATATCCCAAGAGTCACTCAACAATTATTCAGTTCGGACAATATGACGGCTTCTGGGGATGAACACATTACCCGTAGCTTCTCATGTTTGGCCATTTTGTAAGTTTGCCATCTTTTCTCTGCCTACTGATTTATCAGAAACGGGAATGCAAGTTTGGGTCAAATGCTAACTAGAGCAGCCGCGGCAAGGTATCCATGGCTGAGATAGAAGCGCAACTGGACAACCTGCGGAACAAGCACTCCCCTAAGTATATGGAATGGGTTCCCAATGACGTTCGGTGGACTGCTTATTTGCCTCATGACTACGATATGTCCGGCACTCTTTTAAGCAACTCGACGTCTATCGAAAAGATGCTCAGCCATGCCAGCGAACAGTTTTCGGCTCTGTACCGGCGTAAGGCCTATATGAATCCTTATAGCTGGAATGGAGTGGATGAGATGGACTTTGTGGAGGCCGAGTCGAACATGAACGATCTGATCGAAGAATACCGGGAGCATCCGGACGGCCCTATTTGATGCATTGGATGAAATGGAACAGTAGCAGTACTGAAAATCTCATTATACGGTATCAAATAGAAGCTAAACATGAAATGTAATCCTGGAGCAACTAGTTAAACACGACTGATTGGCAGATCACATAGACTCAGGGATCTTAAAATCGGGCAGACTCCTAGAAACACTATAATACTCGCTATTACGCTTCGCTGGCCCTAATGTAGGCCCTTCCCGACGCACCAGGTATGTCCAGAACTGTTGGGCCTTCCACAGTTCCTTACCGAAACAATGCCAAGCCGTCACGACTACCTCTCCCCCGTTGCGCCCTTCGTAGCGCACGTGATACTTAGTGGCACAACTCTTACAGCGCCAAATGAAGTTGCTCTTGGTTTCCGCATCTTCCAACTGTAGAGATGTATCAGGTTCAGGGACACCCTTCCGTAAATGTGGTGGGAAAGCGGCTGCGATGGCGAACGTAAGAAGCGAGCTTTTGGTTAGGGTTAGGGACTTATTTGACCGGGATGTCTTTATTGTGGAGATATTTGTTGTGGATAGATGTGCACAGACACGGAAGGGAAGGGAGGTAATATGTGTCGCTTGCAGGGTTCGAGCCTGGGAATTGCTGATTCGTAGACGGTGCTCCTGAGTGAGAACAAGATTTCGATCAACCCATTGAGCCGACGAGCTCAGTCTGTAGCTCATAAAGTCCTTATTGAAGGTAAAGTCGCCCTGAAATAATGGAATTGGTCGACTAAGCCCTAGGGAGGTAGGCTGTGATTTGAACGCGTCGAGGATATGCTCCCACACTAGACTGTAGCCACCGGATGGTGTTTGGGGCCAGTAATCAATACTGGCTAGCTGACCCATGCAAAGCTTCGTCCATTTGGTCTCACGATGGTCCCTAGGCGGCCGAAGAGGTGGGTGGAGAGTCTCACATCGGGGGCAGTATTCGCTCTCTGGGATGTCGCGCTGGAGAAGTTCAACCAGTGATCCACAATATCCATATTGAAGGCTATAGCGGCGATTCCTCCCACGGAAGCTTGACCAGGATGTGGTACCGAGCTGAGCTAAAGCTTCTTTGCAGGTCAGAGTTAAACAAGCCTCGGCGTCAGGCGGCAGATGGTTAATGATTGTGTCGAAAATTTCTCTGGGCAAAGAGAATAGGCGTAATTGTCGATTGAGGTCCCTTTTAACTTCAGATGGCGACCGCTCAAGATAGGTTGGTTTGGGCTTTTTCCCAACTCGACGAGTGGTATTATTATTGCCATGATGTTCGGATCCGTGGTGGTTGGCACTTCTTTGGTTGCGAAGAGATATTTTTCTTTGGCCTGTTCGATTGCTAGAAGTAGCTAAATGGGCCTTCTGGGACCTTGTACGAGCCATGGTCAGGATTATCGTAGGATAATTACTTGTATGCGAGATACAAGGACTGCATTTTATGGAATCATCGAACCAAGAGAAGCTGGCAAGATAGGATGGCTGCCTGATTTCGACCCGGTTGGTGCCTGGCTCCAGGCAGCCGCCCACTACTCAACTCCGTTTCTCCCCCCCCAGCCTAACCAGTTCAAACTTCTACCACCAAAATCCATCTTTTGCGAATGTACCAAGTCCTCCCCGATAATTCGAGGCGGAAATGTATATAGTTAGTACCAGCTAGCACACGTTAGGCCTTACAGAAGTAGGCACTCATCCTTAACCAGCCATGCCAAGTCCTGGGCGGCAGAAGTCGAAGTCAAGCAATTGCCAGAGAGAACAAAAGGCACTGGCTTCAGTCCCCGGCTATAACAGGGGAAACTTGGTTTGCCGATGAGAAACCCCAGCCGGAGGATGTCATGATTATCTCCAGCTGGCGATAGCCCTACGGAGTATTGCGGAGTACGGTCTAGACTCAACAAGAACATGTTTCATTGGATGGCTGTGGGGGTGGCGCTCTTTAGTGCCCAAAGCTTTACCATTTTTATCATAGTCAAGGTGATGTGACAACTGAGCCGTTTCGAGCTGCTGGGAGCCAAAAGAAAAAGACGGGATCAATGCCATCTTCATGTCGTAAGCAAATCGCTTCTCCCACGCCCATGTTATAAATCCTTCAGCTGCAATAGTCACGATGGCCCAGCTGAAGACCAACTCAACGCCAAGACGCCGTCGAAGGCAGACGAAACGATCACGCATGGGCTGTAGGACTTGCCGGAGTTTGGATCACTCCGTGAAAGAGCTCGTTCTGATCCCGACAGGACCCGCCGCCTCAAATGTGATGAGACTCTAGGAGGATGCAGAAAGTGCCTCTCCAAGCGCTTTAAATGTCAAGGATCTGATCTTGATCGATTACCAAATAAAGCGGCCGCCGGTCAGGGAGCGTAGGCGTTCGTGTGCAATTCCATCGCCACAGAGTTTCGCTGGACCATCACTACTGACTACTGACGGTGTCTATCATTTTTGTTTCATCGGACCATCCCAAACTTGATGCTTGTGTATGACTCGTCGTTGTGGCAGGATTTGGTCTTTCGGTTGAGTGCCGCCGAGCCGGCGGTCTACGACGCCGTTGTCGCATTGAGTGCCGTGAACCAAGATGTTGTGAAGCTCGGGTGTCGCGTTTGGAGTCTCCAAACGGAAGTAGAGCTTCTTCGCGATTACGGCGTGCTTCAACCTGAGCAGCAACGACTCCTGTCGTGTCTGAACCAGTATGGTATCTTCCTCAATGCTTTCCGAACCGGACCACTCTATGTCCGACTAGCCCAGCAAGAAGCGGGCAGTCCATATGATGCGGTTCATGCAACTGACCCTGACGCTTGCGCTGAAGTCTTGTCTCCATACCCCCTGTCATCCGGCACTAAAACCACTGATACCTGAGTTCGAAAATCTGCTCGCCGAGGGAGTAGCAGCGATCGAGCAATTTCCAGAACATCCGCTGATGATCATCGATCCGGCTGTGTGCCCATCGCTCTTCGTAGTAGCCAGTCGATGCCCGGACTATAGTTTGCGCTGGCGAGCCATTCATGCGCTTCGGAAGTGGCCCCATTGCGAGGGCTATATGAATTCCGCTCTGATTGCGGAATGGTGGTGACAGGATTGAAGGCGGAGCTGACGAGGAATTCCAATCCCGGGTTCGGTCTGCTTCTTGAATATTCAGAGACGGAGAAAGTGCATACAGAGATGGGATATCCTGTTGAACATGCAAGTGATAAAGGGTTGCTTCTAAAGGAGAATGAAACTTTGCGTGACGCGGTCGCATCATTACAGTGTGCTTCATATTGGCCCTGTATCAACCCAACCGGACTAGTAGAGCAAGCAGTATGCCCGTCGGGCGTGGATGAGGCCTGGTCTGGTCTTGACTTTCACGATGCCCTCAATTGTTCATCTGAGCCTATAGCGGAGGTAAGCAGGAGTATCTGTCCACTGAATCTTTGTGTCCATGTTTGCATGTGTGGTAGCAGCTCTCAAACGAAATTGATGTTTCAAGATTCACTCTATTAACCCGGAAGTGTTTGATGGGCTAGGTATAGAAAACTCAACATTGCCTGTACACGCAACCTTACCGGCGCACATACATATTGCCCCATCTGTTCCACAGCGGAGAAGCCCCGTTTGTTGGGAGACTTTCATGGAGCCGAATCCCCAAGATCCATCTGCGTACAGAAGTTTATTTTCCGTTGACAGCATGCACCATTGGGTACGCCGTGGTGTAGTGGAACCTCGAATGCCATTGCTGTGCACACATCAGACACCCATGCTCATCGACCGTAAATTCCTAGTTTGCTTACAGTTCAAGCGTTGATTTGTCATTCCGCGTTAGAGTGGAGCCGCAATTTCATATACATCCACCCCCATTGGCTAAGCAGCGCTAGGGTGGGGATATAGTCTTATGGAAGCTTTGGGCTATTTTGGGTGTGAGAGATGTGTGCTATCTAAGCCATGACCCACGCTGATTCGTGCTCCCGACAAAGGATGGAGGGAGAATAAGACGCCAAGGAGGAATGAACAAGTGGTGATTTGTACACGCATCCATATTATCCCATCCAAATTCAGGAACCCGAAGGACTCACTCATACTCCGTGAGGAGACTGATAATGTGCAGCGCCACGATGAGAATATTCTCCTCGATCATCGGCCATTCATTGGTAAATTCGTCAAAGGGTGACTTCCAATGCCTTTCGCTTGCGTCTACCTACTATCATCACGATGGTGTCCTAGGGGGTGTCGGAGCAATCTATCGGCCGGGAAGTACCAAGCGGCAGATGTTGTTGGTAGAGCCGATATGTGACGGCAAGAAGGGCTTTACTTCTGAAGAGAAGCTGGAAGGCAACATCAGCTTCGGGAAGACTACAAATATACGACTTGTGTCTTTACTTCATTCATGGAAAACAGTCTCTTTCTAGTATATTTTTCTTAACACGTGCACAGCAACAATTGCTTGGTCACAGGGCTCACCCACTCGCTGGACACGTCCTCTGAACGGGATGGAAGGATATTTCAACTTCATCGGGGTATCTCCGCATCGTTGTCCTACGGCCGATAGCACTACACTCTGCTAACGAAAATAAGAGTGGAACTTGATAGGCCCGAGGTTCTGTCCTCTCTGAAATACGCCTGACAGTTGCGTTATCAGCAGCCGCAAATTTCTGCAAAGGCGGAAAACATGGGGCTGGTGTATAAAGTTGCAGATGAAACACGTGTGGCGGAATGGGCCGCCGAAACTTTTCTGGTTTCCTCGGCCTCAAACGCGGATGAACTCTGTCAATCTGTTCAGCCAATCAAGCAGGCTATGCTGTATTACATTGCTGCTTCATCTGAACTCGTCTTGCGGACTCGCCATACTCTCGTCGATGGTACTGGGGTTAAGCTATTCTAACGCAGCTATTCCAACACGTTGGATGCCTCGTTAAGTCATATCACATTCGGTGACGAACACATCAGACTCCCTCCGGTACTCGAAGAGGTCTTGGGCAATCCAGAATAACCAACGCCGCTGACAGAGCAGCCGCGTTGCTCGGTCCTGTGGCAGAGCACATGCCGGGCATCGGCCCTGTCTCCAAGTTCGGTACGGCTCCATCAGGTTGCTCTCGCAATAGGGAATACGTCTTCTCTGCACAAAAAACAGCAGCTGTGATTAAGGCCTGCAAGGATAGGTCGATCAGCGTCACATCTGCATTACACGCCGCATACGTACAGACAATTACGAAGTACGCTGACCCAACTGCTAACGTATCACGATACGTTACCGTCAACTCTCTGAGCCTGAGACAGTACCTACCAGAGTCATACAACACTCTTCCTTTCATGCTCGATACTCCTGCATCATTCTCGGAGGCGGCGGCTGCACTCCACAAACACTACCAGATTGGGTTCAAGAACAACATTGCGAATCGGGAAATTTGCGTGTATATGGCATGCATGCTGCGCGATATGGTTCAAACTCCCAAATTCCAGCCAAAGACGATCTCAAGGGATGCGCTGGTTAGTAGTTTGGGCATTATGGAGGAGCCCTTGGAGCGTGCGTACGGTACCACTGTGACTGTGAAGGACTTCATGTTTGGGGCTGAGACTGTCCTCGGTATTAGCATGTCATTCATCTATATGTTTCACGATCAGTTGCGGCTAGTGTACAGCTTTAATGATGGGTTTGAGGAAGAATATGATATTCAGATGTATCTTGAGGAGATTGACAATGTCGACGGAGGAGCTGTTTGGTTAAGTGTTGGGTCATAGACGACAGGTTGAATTGAATTATACTCAGAATCCTATATTTTTCAACACATGATGGCTATGTTAGGTACCTTGGGGTTCCTGCTTGACCTCGGCTTCCATGTTATTCAACATTTTAAACCCCATTCTATCTTCAGATTCACTTTAGTCTATAGCTTCCAGTAGCCACCACACTATTGACTTCTACAGTAATTGTAGTTGTATGTCTTCCTAATTAAAGAAAACCTTCAAAAGTGTCAACTGTCCGGTACCTAGGATAGATAAGAGATGTGGATATGACAGGTTGCTACTTCGGCAATAGCAATCTCGCATTATTCTTCACCATTGTTGCTTTAAATGTCGCCATACCGACAGCCGATGCTCTAGCGACCGACATCCGGATAGCCAGGAAGACCTAGAATTTCTTTATTCTTATTCTTTTTGTTTATTTTTAGGCTGTAGAGTAAGAAGCAGTAGGAAGTTTTACCAACCCAAGAGACTAACTCGCATGTGCTTGTTTCCATTCCCCTATATATATAATGTGTATCCCTACGCACTGTGGGCCTTTCGCAAAAATGCCAATGCTGGATTGGCAAAAACTCGGGAAAAGTAAATTTAAGCTCGGTCGCGACATCTGGACTGCCATGGTTCTACATTCCATAAGGTTGTTTTCATTTGAAGCGAGGGAAGGATATTGGGCCATTGCCAGGTACGATGGCGTGTAAAATCGCGGGGTGGTGCAAGTCTTGGTATACCGCGAGTCGGGTAAATTTTCGCGACACTTGGTCCTAACCAGTGTACACAGCTCATACTTTAGCAATAAGGTCGAGGTAACAATTGAGTTCGGTTACGAATTGTCCTTGTAAAACCCCGCTTCTAGTAGAGTTGAACTTGCGTTGGGCGATACTGTCTAAAAATTATATCATCCATCTGTGCAGTCACGACATCCTCTACAGCAATAGGTCATTTTCAGGCGCAGATCTCTATAAAGGCGTCTTATCTGGCCCAAATATCCCGATCATGGATTCTATTACCAACTCTTGACACCCAACAAAACATGGCTGGGGAAGAACCAAAGACTCTGCCCGTTTCTACCACCGAGGTAGAGACTGACTCTCCTGGGGCCAGTGTAAAATATGATTCAGACAGAGAGCGTCAGGATAAACAGGGCCAGCCTCTCACCGGGAAAAGCACTTTCGAGACAGAAGACCATCGTCTCTATCGACCGATCGACAGCTATGAGGGCATTCATCGCTGGGACCCTGACTTTGAATGGACCGAAGAGGAAGAGCGGAAAATCGTCAGAAAGGTAGGTCTATTCATTATCCCTCTCTTAGCACGCGGCTTATAGCTATAGATTGACTGGCGTGTCTGCACCTTCGCGTGTGTTACGTTCTTCGCGCTGCAACTTGATCGAGGAAATATCAACCAGGCGCTCTCAGATACCATGTTGCAAGACCTACACATGACCAGCAATGACTACAACACTGGCCAAACCATTTTCTTAGTCTGCTTTCTGATCGCCGAGATGCCCTCGCAGTTGATTTCCAAGCGACTGGGCCCCGATCGCTGGATTCCTTTCCAGATGGTGGCGTGGAGTTTAGTCGCCGCGTGCCAGGCATTTTTGAAGACAAAATCAGCTTATCTAGGCCTCCGTGCCTTGCTTGGACTGCTTGAGGGTGGTTTCATCCCCGACACAATTCTGTTCTTATCATTCTTCTACAAGTCCAGTGAACTCCCGAAACGGCTGACCTGCTTCTGGATTTCATACACCCTCACGAGCATCATTGGCGCGTTTCTAGCCTTTGGCCTGCTCCATATCAAGGACTCCAATGGTGGCGGATCCTGGAGGTACCTCTTCGCGTACGAAGGTCTTATCACTGGTGTTATCGGTATCCTCGCTGCTTTTTGGATGCCTGCAGGCCCTACCCAGACCAAAGGCGGACTCCGAGGGAAAGACGGGTGGTTCAACGAGCGCGAAGAGAAGATTATGGTGAATCGCGTCATTCGCGACGATCCAAGTAAAGGAACTATGCACAATCGGCAGGCTGTTACGCCAAAACTCCTCTGGCACTCATTAAAGGACTACCATATGTGGCCGATCTACGCTCTTGGTTTGATTTGGATGATCCCTTATACCCCAGCCAGCAACTATCTCACCTTGCAACTGCGCCAGCAAGGATTTACCACATTCCAAACCAACCTACTTGTGATTCCTTCAGCTGTCGTCAGCATCATAACCATGATCACGACCACCTGGATCGCAGAGCGTACCAACCAGCGTTTGCTCCTCGGCGCCGCAGCTGAGATTTGGTATTTGGTCCTATTGATTGCACTCGAGACGCTCCCTATGAAAAGCATGCCTTGGCCTCGATTTGCCATCCTAACTCTCACGGTCGGAGGGCCCAGCATTCATCCCGTCTTGGTAGCATTGACCTCGCGGAATGCAGGCTCTGTCCGGACAAGAACGGTCGCTTCTGCCTTGTACAACATGTCTGTGCAAATCAGTAGCATTGCTTCTGCTAATGTGCGCTGCCCCATCGATTAGTCTATATTTGTCAAAGACTAACACTGGGTTATACAGGTCTACCGAACCCATGATGCGCCATATTACAGAGAGGGAAATAAGGTGACGATCGCATTGGCGGTTGTCAGCTTCTTTCTTTTCATAGGATCAAAGTTATACTATGATTGGCGCAATAGGTATGTACTCTACGCATCAATATGTCTCTAGACCAATGACTGATCTGAGCAGGCGAAACACCGAGAAATGGGATGCCCTCACCAGTGAACAGAAACAACAGTATATTCGGGATAACTCAGTCATGAACAATAAACGGTGAGTTGTGACTTGGTATCTTTAGTTCCGGAAGCTGACAACATGGCCTAGACTTGACTTCCGGTTTGCCTCTTGATTCGTTGGCCGGTTTGGCCTTGCAACTACCATGAACATATTTATCACATCACCTTTCAATGATCCTGTAGAGGTCTAGTAATTGTGGTTGTTATTGCGATATCGGGTCGAACGCCAAGGACGAAGGGGGAACCCCAACCCGTACAAAGAGATCCGTTCTAGAAAGATAGATAATACACAACCTATCAAGAATGGAGCACCTAATGCATCTGAATCACGACATAGCCTGAACCCCGTGAGCTCGAGTCAGACATGGTGGGTAAAAGTTTGACATTATTGCTCGGTTATTGCGTCAACATCACTTAAATGAGGCTATCCCGGCCGGTAAGCGCAATTGCCAACTTAATTCGCTCCATCTTGATCCATCCCACAGCACCTTGTGAAATAGCCCGGTTTACCCCGAGTAGGAGCCCTTTTCTCTTTGAATCTTTCCCTTCACCAATTATGATGCATCCCAAACTTGCTCCCCAATGCAAATCTGCCGCTGGAATCGGCGGCCTATACTCCTCCTCATATTGGCCCCAGCGACCTTTGAGGACACAAAAACACGCAGAGACATACAGGACGCACTTGAAAGCTGTATCGGCACGCAATCATAATACTCATAATACTCATGCACACGGCCTTTAGGTATTACTGTGGCGTTTCCCTGTGTAGGTGTATCATAGTCATCCAAAAAGTAGCCAGAACATTAGACATACGTCCTGATCCACCGGTATATTCAGTTTTGAAGCAAATCAGCCGCTTTCAGGATTAGTGGGTACTGCCGGACATGACTTGGCAGAGTCGATTACATGGGGAATTTTGAACCCGTTCTTGGTGATCATGACATAGCTACACGGATGGACCTTGGGAGTGTACGAGCGGAAACGCCGCCAGTCGTAAAGGCTTTGGCTTGTACGCCTTTTGTCCTCGGAGAGTCTTTTCTAGCTTTTCCAGCTATCTATAGTATATTAATCAAATTGATCACAGCTATTGATCACAAGGCCAACTCCCAAAATAGGAAATTAGAGATCCCCGCTTGGGGAAATCCCGGCGTGAGCTACTGCGCGGCAGTTATACTCGAATGTGGTATTTTCCAAGACAGTCAATAATTAAATCTACTAGAACTATTTATTACTAGGATTAAATTCTTAAAGAGGAAATTAGATGAAGCGGAGAAGCCCTAGCTTGATCTATGCCGCAATTATACTTTAAAACCCCAAGTCCCTGTAGAGCTATTCTAAATATGAATGTGAGTGAAGTGGGGACATTAGAGCATGGGCTGCTGTGCGCCCTGTGCCGTAACTGTATTCCGGAGCCCTGAGTGTATGCCGATATGCATCAGTACCAACAACTTAGGCTTGCACATCTAATCTACTGAGTAAGCCAATTTGCACCGGAGAATAACTTATTAATTAAACCCCTTTGAACTTCCGTAAAGGCTTATAATATCTAGGTATACAATTTTCCAAGTAGATTGATGGATGGTATATAGCCCAAGGCAAGTAGTATATTCTACAATGACCTCAGCACTCCGATGAAACAGTATTCGAAAGGAATATACAGTGTCCACAGTACAATTTCAGTCTTGAGAAGCCAAACCATTACTAATATCGATAGTTGGACCTAAAGTAACCATCAATACAGTTCAAGCCAAAATCTTAAATCTCATGATCGGGGGAACTTATAAAATCTGTCATCAGGATGATGAAACTGCTAATTATAGTCTATATATCGGCTAATTGAAGTCGTGCTGAAGGCCATGTGTTGTAATATGTCGCCACTGAGGGGCTATATTCATAGAGAGTAGATCTCTTTGTCTCGGATGATCGGATATACGGGGAGCCGAGATCTGATACGGACCTAATATACAATTAAACTCGAGACTTCTACGTGATAGCGACAACTACGTGATTGAGGAATATATGGTGTAATGACCTAGAGAGAATATTATAAATGTTGAGTGGTTGGTTAATAAGGTTTCCTTTTCTTTACCTCTTTTAGACTTCGGGCTTTTGTGCTCCTATAATGAGCATAGGGGATGGAATGCTTCAGGATTATAAAGTCGTGGTTTACCATAACTGATGCCCACTATTGTCTTTTGTTACCTGTGTAGATAGGACCTAATTAGCCTGCAAAAGTCTAAACATATCTTAAAGCTAGAAAGCAAATGAGGATTATGATATCATCTTGAAATCTTTATTTATGTGAGATGTTTCATGTCTCAAAAGTTAATTAACTTGTAAGGAACATATTGATATAAGGTCTATTAACCTTTCACTTCGGCCGAGTCTTAAGATAACTTTATTTTTCCGATCCAATCAGTATACAGAAGATACAGCTTGGCAGTGATAGGACATTGACATCACGAGAATATCGTCATTATTTTGACTGTATCTGAATGTCACTGGATATAAACCAAGGACTGGTTAATAAGGAGCCAATATGAAGCAGCCTATATTTTAGTTAAACCTTAACATTATCAGTTTAGTCTCTGTGCAGACAGGATCCAAGAGGTGGTGTGGTAGTCGTAAGTGACGATTAACCGTCTTCGGCCATGTTGCATGCGGTGTCAAATCTAAGTGTATTTATGTAACATTAGAACGCCGAATCAATAATGTTTCCAACTCTGTTGATAGGCTTGGACTGTAGAAGAATCATAATTTGGATATTCGTGTTACACCAGTATATTATAATGGGGAGATTCACCGCCGAAAACAGGGCGCTACAGAGTGACGTTGTCAGACTCAAAGGAAGTCCAGCACGCAGGCGATTCCTCACTTGATTGGGCCCCGACCTCTGCATCACCTACGTCCCATTCTCTTCGACTCGCCCTCAAACATTCGAAGCTATCTCAGCGATATAACGTTCTATGCTCATCGCATCATATCTCAAGACCCAAGCAAAAGTCATTTGAATGACTCAGTAGGATGCACCACGCCTACTTCTAAAACTGCCATCACAAAGCCCCACCTTATTAACATGGACAGAATTGCCGATGGGAAATTTCCCGATCCGTGGTGCAAAAAGAGATATCTCAACGCCACGGCGGCCCGGCTTCATTTACGGGGACGTGATCACCTTCCACAATATACAACAACAGACCGAGGAAGACTGGTGTCGTGAAATGAGGGCCTGTGAGTTCCCGCTTCTGGTCAAGTTTACCATTGGTTGTCCCAAACTTCTGTATATATGAAAATCTGGCTTCCATGATTAAAGTGGTTCAACGGCATGCATATATCGTTCCGTACAGACACTGTCAGTTAAACAGACGAGAACATAGAAAGAAGGACCATTCCATAGACAACTTTCCAGGCCTCTCCACCACAGGTGATAACCCGTTTCCGCTCACTTTACATAGTGCGTTCGTCACCACCTCAAAAACGAAAAGCATAACGCAGTCGAGTCAGGGACAGACACCTGGAGACCAATTCAAAGATCATCTGCTTGGGGGTCCAACACTAGTTTCTTCGAGGCTCGCCCTTCTAACACGTCGGCACAAGCTTCCTGGATTCTGTTTAAGCCACCAGGTCGCTTTTCCAAGGGCGTGGGGGTCACGTTCCCGCCCAAAGCTCCGGGGAGGTAGTCACGATACCACCATTCCGTGAAAGCTGTATTTTCCGGCTTCTGGGTGGTCATGCTGAAAAAGTCGTAGACCAGGTGGACATTTCCGGCAAGATGCATTTCATCACTTTGCGGGCGGACAGAAGCAAATGTGCCGCCTCCAGGTTGTAGGACCTCGCTCAAAGCGTTTGC
Source organism: Aspergillus novoparasiticus (assembly GCA_009176405.1). NCBI lineage: Eukaryota > Fungi > Ascomycota > Eurotiomycetes > Eurotiales > Aspergillaceae > Aspergillus > Aspergillus novoparasiticus. Next base: position 93,245 of record ML733490.1, on the reverse strand, counting down.
GCCTATCGCATCGCCTGACGCTGTCATGATAAAGTCATAGGGACCGAGACCCTTCAGCTTAGAAACTATTTCATCATCCTTGTAGTCAAAAACCGCAGAGGCCCCGAGGCCACGAACATATTCAAACTTTCGCGGGGAAGCGGTTGCCACGACCTCGTAGCCAAGCTAGAAATGCTGTCAGTTATCCCTCGGAAACATCAATGGGCTATCCCTACTCACGCCAGCAGCATACTGAACAGCGTAACCCCCCACGGATCCGCTTGCGCTCCAGATTAGTACTTTTCCACTGCGCTTTGTTCCAGGTTTATCCATTCCTAAGTGTAAGTGTAAGGCTGCAACAGCTGTTAAGAGTGAGAAAGGTATCGCAGCAGCGTCCTCGAAAGTTGTGCTTGTTGGTATCTTAGCGGTGGTAGCTTCTCTGCTCACGACGAATTTCTGCCAGCCTCCGTACTTAGATTGTTTGACCTGGTAAACAGGTGTATCGGACACAACGCGGTCTCCCTTCTTGAATCTGGTGACTGACGAGCCGACTTCATGGACAGTGCCGGCAACCCCATTACCTAAGATGAATGGGTAAGGCACATCGATGTACGCCCGGGCGCGGACATTGGCATCGAAAGGTTGTATGGCGACGGCGTGATTCTATTACACCTGTTAGTCAAATGACTATAGGATTAGGGTTCTACTTAAGTAGCCATTATTACCTTTATCACTAGTTCATCCTCTAAAGGGCTGTTATAGGCCGCACTGAATCGCTTTAGGTCACCCTTTGGCGCTAGTATCCAAGCGGCTTCGTTCACAGGCGACATCGTGCTTTGCGGACGACAATCAGGCGCTGTAAATCCACACAGTTAGGAGTATAATTGAATACTGGATGTTTTATTCTCTTTGACTTGCTGCTAATAGATGTATTTCTCCAGGTAACGAGGTGCAACCCCATGACATCAGGAGTTTCGGCGAAAAGGAACCATCGCCCCACCAGAGCTTTCCAAAGTATTGATTTGTGTTTGCGATCAACCAATAGAGTTTCAGTAGCTTATGACCAAAAGTGACTTACTAGGTTCCAGACCATAAGGCTTTGTATTCGTATGATTATTTAAACGTTTGTAATAAAGTTTTTGCTGTAATGCCGCTCTTCGCAAGCCCGCAACAAAGCTTAAAGGATACCTTCAGAATTAGTCAGAAATATGTCATAGTCGTTTCGAAATAAACGCGGCGAATCATGGCTCTCTTTCACTGCACTATAACGCCTTTTGAGGCCAATCTTCCGTTAAGTGCCTCTAAAAGGGCCTTTGGAACCTTTCACAAAGGGCAGTTGAAGTGTCAAGTCTACCACTTGGGCCGAGATAGGGGTGTCTATCGTTCTCCATGCCTACAAGTGATACAAAAGGTAGAGCTGAAGGAAACTATCAAAAGAGCTAGTTCTAGACATCGGAATACCGAAGGCCCACTTCGCCACATGCCATCCACCGGTACCCCATCGGTGATGACAACAGCCCCACACAAGCTTAAAGAACAAAATAGTCAGCTGACATTGGCAGAGGTGGTCTTCTCTGTCATCCTCCAACGCACTATCATATAGCTGCTTACAGCCAAAAACAACACCTTAGCATGGAGAGAGTTGGAGCCGCAGACACCCGAGAATTCGTCCTCTGTTTTGATGGCACAGGATATAAATTTCGAGGAGACGAAGCAGATAGTAATGTTCTCAAGATTTACAGAGTAAGTCCGTGTGGTAGGAACTGGTTTTAGGGGCAGTCCTTACACGAATAGAAGATGCTTGATCGTAATGATGCTCGTCAACTCCATTATTATCAGCCGGGATTTGGGACGTTTACCACCTCGATCTGGCAGACCCATAATGCCAACCAGAATCAGATCAGGAGATGGTTTTCGAATACGAAAGACGCCGCAGTGGGCACGACATTTGACGAACACGTCATGGATGGCTATAGGTTCCTCATGCGCTTTTACTGCCCTGGTGATGGGATTTACATATTTGGTTTTAGTCGTGGAGCATATGTGGCGCGTATGCTTGCTGAGATGCTGGACCATATCGGTCTATTAGAGGCAGGGAACGAAGGGAAGGTCCGCTATGTTTGGTCGATATTCTCCAAGTGGGCGAAATGTGTCAACAGTGCGGACAGTGACAGAAAAAAAAAGGACGATTTATATACGTATATGAAAGCCCTACGGGAGACGTTCTGTCGCCCAGTATCGCAGATCCGATTTCTCGGATTATTCGACACCGTCAACAGCATACCGCGATTCGAACTGAATCGTAATAAGTTTCTGTTTCCTTTCACAACCAAAACTTCAGCCAGAGTAATTCGGCATGCTGTCGCTATCGACGAGCATCGTGCTAAGTTTCGCCAGGATTTACTTTCAGATGACAATCCAAACACACGGTCAACGCGGCGCAAACGGCAGGGCCACCGGGAGCCACAAGGGCATCTTCCGCAAGGACGTTGCACAGGAGAGGCATTTTATCGGCCAGCCCCTCGTGTCCGTCCACAAACTGTGAACTCTGGGAACCAGCGAATAGACAAAGAGGCCCACAGGCCGATAGGAACGCCATACGACGCGGGGGATTGCCCTCGCACGGAGAACGAGGATACCACCCAGGACGTCGAGGAGGTGTGGTTTGCCGGATGCCATGCCGATATTGGCGGTGGATTAACTTTGGATAAAGATGAAGACGTGGCGCTGAGCCATGTGCCATTAGTATGGATGGTACAGGAGGCACAGCGTGCGGGACTCCGACTTGATCCTGAAAAGATGAAGCTATTCCACTGCTTTGATGATTCGGCTGGCAATGGTAGTCTCTCCGGCAATATAGAGCACAGCACCGATGGACAAGAGGCAGGTGGCGAATGCGATTTTAAAACATCCCTCTGGAAGGCCACTATAAATGGACGTATACATGACTTCCTACAGTACGGCCATGGCGTCCCCTGGCCCACTGTTTTAATGTGGAAACTAGTGGAGTACCTTCCGTTTCGGAGGATGGCGTTGCAAAGCGATGAATCCTGGAAACCGATTCGATGGCCTCTTCCCCTTGGGGAGAGACGTGACCTCCCCAAGGCGGCTCAGGTCCACGGATCAGTCATTCGTCGCATGCAGGCCAATCCAAAGTATAGGCCAGGGAATTTGCTCAGATATGGAGACGGGAAGGACAGGAGCCCCTTAGAGGACGGTATTGGTGCGTGGGAGGTGCATGCTCATCGAGGCTGTCTAGTGGGAGAAACATACCACAAGAAGTTGTCCGAAACCAACTAAACTAAATTATGTGGCCTACTATTTGCAGTAACACGTAAGTAATACGCTCGCCTGGAGTGGACAAGCTGTGAGAAGCTCAGGGCAATGAGAGAAGGAAGGACAAGAAAGATATATCAAAACGAAAACTGCCTGCCATACAGATCATGCTTGGGAATCAAGTCAATTATACCGATGTACCCGTATTCCCGATTGCACTGGCCTTGATAGCATGGATGACATATCTTTTCACGAAGACCGGCCCCTGACCATCGCACTGCACTTGCTCACGCAAGTAGGCGTATAGTTTCTCAAGATCAAGAGCGCCTTCTTGAAGCCGCGCATGGTGATGGATGTATTCCTAAGTAGCATCCAAGTCCAAAAGTCGCTCCCCAGTATTCGGATCATTCGTGATGCGGTGTGTATATCGCTCGTTATGGTCACCAGGCGCCACTGAATCTGCGCATGTTGTGTACGTCAGCCGTCAGAATAGACGTAGAATTGCGATGACATCAAACCGGGTCCAGCTCCAGTCCCTGAAGAGTATGGTTTTCCACCAGAGCTGTGGAGATCTCTTACCGCTTTCTATCATTTTCTTCCCGGAGAGTTGATATTCATCCAATAATCATTCACCTCAAATTCAATACAATTAGCACTTTTGCTGCGTCAGGAAAGTGGAAGTTTCGACCACTTGGCGGGCGGCAAACTGTATGCATTCAGAACCAGATCTTGAACCACCAATAAAACTAAGTTAGGAAAACCCCAGGAAGATCTAGTAGGTCTACCGAGTTAATTTTTAATCATTGTGTAATAGTAGAGTCGTGACGACATGGGTTCTTATGAATAATCTTTAGATAATCTGACCGCTGCCCTCATAGCAGGATACAATATACGTATATAAATAGTCCGATCATCCCCTCACTCACCTCACGAAATGCGAATTGTTTTGGTCTGTTCGCTGTTACCTTCATCATGCCTCCAGCATACAAACGCCTCGATCGGGATCACTGTGTTTTCTTGTTTATCGACCATCAGGTAAGTTGTGTGCAGAGCGCAATGCACGTGGATGTGACAAGATCTGACTGGAAAACAAATAGTCTGGGCTTATTCAGTTGGTGCGCGACTTCGAACCTACGGAGTTCCGGACCAATGTATTGGGATTGGTGAAAACCGCAGCTTATTTCAACGCTCCCTCAGTCCTGACTACCTCGTTCGACACTGGTCCCAATGGTCCTATTGCTCAGGAAATCGTGGATGCATTGCCGAATGCTCCCCTGATCCGGAGACCAGGACAAGTGAATGCCATGGACAATGACGACTTTGTCAACGCGGTAAAAGCAACAGGGAAGAAACAGGTGATCATCAGGTATGTACGCGATCAGATATTCATCCTTCCCAAGGTGAAGTTGATACTAATTATCTAATAGTGGAGTCCTCACTGAGATCTGCGTCGCATTCCCAGCACTGAGTCTAATTGAGCAAGGATACGATGTATTCGTGGTAACTGATGCTTCCGGGACCTTCAAAGAACATACCCGTGAAGCCGCTCACAAGCGGATGACGCAAGCGGGCGTACAGCTGTTAAATTGGGCAGCGGTGGCTGCTGAGCTGCAGCGAGATTGGCGCCGAGACATCGAAGGATTTGGCAAGCTTTGGACGGATCATGTGCCTGGATACTGGTGTTTGATGCAGAGTTATTCTAATAACCCGGCAAGCAACGAATAATCATTCGGATCCAAGTGTCCAACGTCAAGTGCAGTCAGTTGGAGCTGTGTAACATCTTTATCGAAAGTTATTTTGGAATATATACTTCGGTTGTAACTAATTAAAGTGTCCGCGTGTATCTATCCTGTAGGCCCCCTCGTCCGGACGAACCCAGTCACCGGTTGGAAGAGTCTCTTTGGCGCGGCGCACCAAGTCGAGCACGGTTATGTTGAGGGTGTCACTCACCGCGAGAGCGAGATTCTCAAGCAGTATTGTTAGTCTCCTCACTGGTTTCAAAGGGCAATAGTAAAAGGGGCATGTACTAACTACCGATAGTCCTCCAACTGATCGCCGAGAACCATGACCACCAGGTCCGCTTCAAATGGGAGACCAATAACCTGGCAATCTGGGACAAGTAAGTTCCTGGCGTCTCTCCAGTGTTCACATAATTGTGCTAATGTTTGGCTTACAGTCGCTCCGTCTTCCACACTGCAACAAAGTAGGTTTCTCATAGCAACTCATCATTTCACATTTTCTAACAGCACATTAGTGACTATAGCGGAAAACGTCAAGGAAACCGGGTGGTCTCACTTGGGGAAATCCATTACTACGATCCTGCTTCTACATCGCAGAGGGAGGCGTTGGCTGTGGAAGCTTGAGTTGCACTATTTTGGCCCCGGAGTCGGCTAGCTTCGCACAACCTTTAACGATCGATGATTGTTTCTTTCTCCTGGTCATATATATGCTATTTTCGTGTATACGAGCGCAGGATAGGGTTTGCATTCTGCCTCTTCGTCCTTCCTCTTTGCAGGAGATAGTTCATAAGCGCTTACGGAACGGTTATTCTAACATATACTACTTGATGAAAAATATATGCCCTGCTAGCTACTAAAGTAAGATGGCAAAGAGGCAGGTCTTGCAGGTAAATCAAGTCAGTGGCGCTACTTCAAGTAGAAGCACCGGATTAAGCGAGCGAACCACCATTGATTCCAGTGAAACGTGGAGAATGGAATGCAGCCCACTCACTCATTCCTGACAACAACTAAATAGAAAACAAAAACATACAACAGAAGGGATTTGCTGGAGGTCAGCCACCTAAATACTAACCTTCCGACGTGTGGCTTATGTGCGGCAGATAGTCGGGGGGTGTCGCCCGCGTGAGTTTAGGGTGAGCGCCGCTTTATGGTCGCGTCAGAAAGCTGTGGAGATCCGACGCAGGATTGGAGGGATATGATGACCCCAAAGGGGGTGTCCAGATCAACCGCCCCTCGGTCGGAGATGCTGGGCTGGATAACGATGAAAGAGGTACACTGGCTAAGGAAAGTCAGGCGCGCTGTACCCCGTCTCAGACAGCGAACTCGTCTAGTCCAGCAATCGAAAGTCCCTTCGGCAAGCGCCCGTTCTCGGCGACAATCTGGAAAGATTATGTTGTTACGCGTTGCGGCAAATGAAGATCACGCTATCGTAAAAATTGTGATTTATGGAACTAGCCGGAATCTATAATTGTACTCGCAGGTGATCAAATACGCGTAGCTTTATCTGCGAACCCCAACTTGTCCCATGTTTCCTACCCAAAAGGTTTGTCGAATATTTACATTTTCAAGACTGCGAAATACTGCAGCAACGATGATCTTTGTTGAATAAGACTGTCCATGAAACCTTTGGTCTATCAAACAATGTGTGAACGAAAATAATCCAGAATATAACTCTTAAATCTGCGCCAAAACTGCCTTCACAGTTCCCTCGACATCCTCAAAAAGATGCCAGTGTCCCACATCCTTTAGCACCTCGACATGACCACCTCCAGTTGCCTCGGAGTATTTTTGGCAGAGAGCTGGTGTACCGACCTTGTCCTCTTCGCCGGTTACGATCGACACAGGAATGCGAAGCGACTTGATATCCAACGGGTCAGTGGCGGATCCAGCCAGGGCCGCACACGCCTTCGCATATCCTTCAGCGTCTTGACCGAGAAGCGAGGCCCGCACTGCACAAATACTCAACGGCTTGTTCTGCTGCACGTAAGCTGATGTTCCAGCTTGCACTATAGCATCCACAACCGACAACATCCCTTCTTTCCGAACGAGAGCCGCCCGGGCATTGGAGCCCTGGCTACCTGCTTCTGGAAGTGGGTTCGGGGGAGGTCCCATGAGAATCAGCTTGGATACAAGATCAGGGTGCTCCAGAGCAAGCTTGAGAGCCACTAGAGATCCCATTGAGTGGGCAATTACGGTCACGCCTTGGTTGACACCAACCACCTGTGACATATTGTAAAAGTCATCTGCAAAAGAGGTAATGGAGAGGGTGCTGAGTGCTGATGTCGGGGAGAGACCATGTCCTTCCAGGTCTAGAAGGTGCAAGGAGTATGTTGACTGTAGTTTCGCGATCAGGGGATAGAAGTAACTTGAAGACCCCCCCAGTCCATGAATGAAGAATACGGGAGGCCCACTCTCCAAACCCAGTCGTTGGTAGAAGAGGTGCTTGCCGTTGATGTTGGTCAATCCCGAGTTGGCGGGCGCCTTTTGATTGGAAACGGGAATGTGAGACTCAGCGCGCTCTGAGGTGGTGTTGACAGCGTCTGCAGTGGCCATACGGTTTGTCAACGTTCCCAATCCTGTCACGGACACGCTGATCTCATCTCCAGTCTGCAGGAACTTCATCGGCCGGAATCCAAAGCCCACGCCAGCCGGGGTACCAGTGGCTATAACATCGCCAGTTTGCAGGGTCTGGCCAGCACTGATGGTAGCAATCAGTGTAGGAATGCTGAAGATCAGATCGCTCAGACTGGCCTCCTGGCGCAGCTCCTGATTGACAAAGGTCTGGATCTTCAGGTTCTCAGGGAGGCTCTCCTTAGGGACCGCGACGGGGCCCATGGGGCAGAAGGTATCAGGCGATTTACCGAGGAAGAATTGTTTGTGGTCTCGCTGGCGCTCACGTGCAGTCATATCGTTCACAATGGTATAACCCCACACATAGTCTGACGCGTTCTCTTCGGAGATCTGGAACCCCGGCTTGCCAATGATGACACCGATCTCACCTTCGTAGTCGACTGTGCTGGTGAACTTGGGGTGCAGGAGAATAGGCTCTTCAGGGCCAATGATGGAAGTGGCACGCTTGGTAAAGATAACCGGGTGAGTTGGCTGATCGGACTTGTCACTAGCATCATAACCCGAGGCGTTGAACTCCTTGGCGTGTTCGACGTAATTCTTTCCAACCGCGAGTACATCGCGGCCCGAGATGGGAGGGAGGTGCTTCACGCTAGAAAGTAGGAAGGATTGTGCACCGGATGCCTTGATTCCCTGCTCTCCGACCGTGATGACTTGATAAAGATTTGTCAATGGGGTGCCGGATTTGAAGGATAGAGGGGTAACCATTGAGGTCTTGAAGTCGAGATGGCCGATTCTGGGGCCACCGTTAGGCTCCAGGTATGCGACATAATTGGTGAGGTTATTAATCGTCATATTGAAATAATTGATGGGGTTATGGAGGTGGATGTTGTATGTGGTACAATTTCATTATGATGCTGCCACCTTTATAAGTCCAAGCTGTTGAGGGCAAAAATGGGGTGCAAACATCGGCAAGCAAACTTTTGTCATTCTGCACGTTTCCCCGCGCATCACCGCCCATCGCCGCGACATCCGCAACAACGACGCCGACTCCGATCTCTCACGGGAAAAGTCCCATGTTTCGGTGATCATCTCCTTTATGGAGATACATGCAAGCTTTCCGGGGTGGCTGGTGCAGACGGTATTGAGAACCCGGGACCGGTCGAAAGGGGCTATCTCCCTCTGCCATGTATTCGGGTTATGCGTAGGAAGAGAAATAATAATTCTGGATCTGATGGTAAACGAGGGGAACTAATCTATGTCTTATACGGGGAGCGCGTCGAGTTTCAACTGATATCAGAAATAGTCTCGTTTCTTTATATTAAGCAGATACATATGACGTTTTCATTTTTATGACATTCAGACGTTGACATGAACAAGCTGTACATGTGTAAATTATCGCATCTTCGAGGGTCCAAAGTATTTCGGAATCTCCTTGAATCGATTCCTGATCCCTTCCGTTCGGCCAACACGCAGTGGTCGTCCCCACTCTTCCATGATGCCTTTGTCATGGAAACGCCAAAATTGCCAGGAGCAATCTTCCCCGACAAAGCTTCGGATGACGGTTTCACCCCCCGGATGCTCGTGGATGAATTTGGTACAGTCATAGACAATTTTGTCCACGACAATCCAAGCACGGCCGTGGCTTTGCGAGAAGCTTAACTTGTGGTCTCTGACCACCGCGGCCGGGATAAAGGGTAAATCGTTGTCGGGGATAGAGTCTTGAAGTGGATATTCGAGGTGTATTTCTTCGACGTGCTCGGCGTGTTCGATTTGTTCAACATGCTCCGTGGAGGGTTTGACGCTTGTGACATGCGCAGTAGACCCGTTTCGTGGGCGGCGTAGACTTAGCCAGCCCATTGCGATAATCTTGATAGTTGCAGGAGGGAAGCCTTGGAAGATAGGCCGGGCCAAATGACATCTTGTTGGGTCGCTAGATCGCGGAGAAGCGCGGAGAAGGGGAGAAAGGGGGAAGTGGTGCCCTAGGTCCGAGAAGATGGAGAAAGTCGCCCCGATTGGGTGCCCACTCACCCCATGGCGGATCTGCAGTTCAGTGCGGGGAAGGTTTACTCGCCAGTATTGCATGATAAAACCAACATATGGGAGAGATTCGCATTGCCCTAATCCCCCGACCTGGACAACCTCGTTCTCTCTTTGAAAAACAGAAGAGTGCTTAATTCTATTCATCTTATTTACTTCACCCTTCATTCACCATGTCTAAGGTGTCATGGATGTCAACGGACTGCCCAGTCGAGCATTATGATGGGCCACCGCGCAACATCGCGTACATTGATCAGCTTGATTTCGACCACAATCTCCAGCCCGTCAACTATGAGATCGCCGGAACAAGCGCGTTATCGAAAATTCTCATCCTAGACGTTGAGATCCTGGAAGCAACCGGCCGGGAGCCCTACAGAGGAGACGTCCTCATCGTGGGTATGTTATTCCACCACTGTCTCCCTCAAAGTTTACCGGCTAACGAAAATGTTCTGCAGGAGAGAGATTCGCTCATGTGGGCGTGGTTCCCAACAAAGATACACTCCTCGCAGATCCCAGTGTCCGTGTTTTCCACGGAAAGGGGCGCACGTTAATGCCAGGGTTGGGGGACTCCCACACCCACTTCACCTGGAACGGCGGCGACCTGGATCGGCTGGGAGAACTCGGTGTTGAGGAACATACTCTTCTCACCGCCAGAAGCGCCGAATGCTTTTTGGATTCCGGTTACACCATGTGCTTTGGAGCTGCATCTGCTAAGAAACGCCTGGATGTCGTGATTCGAGACGCAATTAACGCTGGAGATATCCCAGGCCCTCGATTCTTAGCCAATGGGCAAGAAATGGCACGAAGAGGGGGCGAGCTAGTCGGGGGAATCACTGCATATGCTGATAGCCCCGAGGAAATGAGAGAAGTGTATGCCAGAAGACAAAGTATAACTTGGACCACGCTGATAACACATCAGTATCCGTGAACATATCGAGCTCGGAGTGGATCAAGTGAAGCTTTCAATGTCTGGAGAATCGGTAGGACAAGCATAGAAATTCGTCAGAGCTTAGTGCTAACGAACTATTATCAGATCACGGAGACCCGAAATGCAGAAGACTGCTACTTCACCCCACAAGAGACAGCAGCATGTGTTGACGAGGCCCACAAAATGAATAAGCGGGTCTGCTCACACGCACGAGCGCGAGACTCTGTCCAGCAATCAATTGATTTTGGAGTTGACGTCATCTATCATGCCTCCTTTATCGACGAAAAGGGTAAGGCCCCTGTATTTTGATTGCTCATCGCATCCTGCTGACTTTGAAAGGCATGGATGCCCTCGAAAAGAAAAAGTCCAAGCACATAGTAGCACCCGCGATCAATTGGCTCATTGCTACGCTCCACGACGCTGTCGCCTTTGGCTACACTACGGAAAAGGCTGAGCAGGTAGGCTACCAGAGGGAGCTTGATGCTGCGGTTCTGGCCATGCGAGAGATGCATCGGAGGGGGATCGTTGTCCTCCCTGGAGGGTCAGTGTTCAAACCCGTTTACTCTATCAAGTGGAATTTCTGACACCTATTTCAGTGACTATGGATTCGCCTGGACGCCACACGGCACTTATGCGCGTGACCTCGCACATTTTGTGGAGCGTTTCGGCTTCACACCGCATGAGTCTATCATTGCAGCGACTTATGGTATGGCTAAGCTCTTTATGCGCTCCCACGAAATGGGCCAAATAAAAGTTGGCAACTATGCGGACTGTCTCGTGGTCGATGGAAACCCACTGAAGGATATCACTATACTGCAGAATCACGATCTTCTTAATATCATCATGATCAATGGGAGGGTTCATAAGGCTGGGATCAAGGAGTATGACATTCCTACGCAGGGTTTGACTGGCATTCATTCCATGACGAATTAAATAGTTCACATGCAAGTTGAAGCCCATATTCTTGCTTAAGCAAATAACATTGTGTATAATAGGATTCTTTTCCTACTTTATCCCCTGCTTTCACTCCTTGATGTTTGAAGTACGTGATCATTTCCGCAATTTATACCACTGTCCAAGGATCTTTGAATGAATTTTATTACTCAGGAGGTAAGTAGTAAGGTAGTGAGTGTATCTTTTACTCATCACTATATACGCTAAAGATATTTAACCACTAAACTGTCCAAGCGTTAAATTTATATATAACTTATAAGATTAGTGATTTTTTATTTGCAAGGGAATCTAGTTCATCTTCATCCCCTGGCGAACTCTTAATGATCACTAAGTTGGAGGCAATGAGTGTGATGAAGGTCCACCGTCACGTCCGCATGTGGTCTGTCACTTCCACTGTCATGACCGTCAGCAGCTCACTTTACCGCGACAGGATTGACGGAACTCCGCAGCAAGTATATAGAGGACATCGGTCCAGTCTCAGACCCAGGCCCAGGCCCAACCAATTGTTCTTAATGTGTATATATGGTAATAATGCCAATAACAGGATCATTAAAACAATTCCTCATCAAAGATTCAGACAATACTGTTGATGGAAAGCCCTAGTCGGGTCACGTGACATGGTTTGGTGAATGGCTTATGTAGACTTCCTCGCCCACCTTCAAACAATCCTCCTTACACACATCGTCGATCTCTTTTCTAGCCTACCAGTCCCACAAATGCAAAGTATAATACACAGATAGCTCGTTTGTTTTCGAAATTTCATATCTGATATTCGCATTGGCAGTCTCAACTACTTAGTGGTCTTCTCAAAAGCTAGCGGAGCAGAATTGGATAACATGCGAGTTGGCTTCCCGGTCAACTTGGGGTCTGCGCCAATAGAACTATAAGGATAACCAAGGTCAAGCGGACTCACACTCTCTAGATACTCAATCTGGTCTTCAGTTAACTTGATACTGAGGGCCTGAATTTTATCATGCAGGTATTCAACTTTGCGGCCACCAACCAACGGAATAACATTTGGTGCCTTGGCCATGACGTAGGCGAGGGCTATTGCAGTCACAGACTCGATACCGTGTTCTGATGCCACCTTCGCTAGTGCCTCGCTGACTTCCTTCTCCCGATCATTCTGCTTTCCAGGACCAAACATGGTCCGCAAACCTTCACCAGCCTGCTCCCGCGAGATTATGGCTTTCTTAGTTTGGAACTTGCCACTGCCAAGAACATCCCAGGGCATGATAGCAATTCCGAAATGACGTGCCATTGGTATGATCTTACGCTCGAGATCACGAACCATCACATTCCACCTGCCCTGGTAAATGCAGAACGGGGTCTTTGCATGCGCTTGAGCATAAGTGTTCGCTGCACTTACAACCCAAGCGGGGGCCATTGAGATTCCGAGGTACAAGACTTTGCCTTGCTCAACCAACATATGCAACGTATCCATAACCTCTTGGATAGAAGTCGTGTGGTCCCACCAGTGCAGGTAAAGGATATCGATGTACTCTGTTTGCAATTTTCGCAAAGAGTCACGCACGCTCAGTTGAATGCTTTTGCGATGATTTCCTCCGAAATTAGGTGTCTTTCCCTTTCCGAGCTCGTGAGATTTGTAATTGCTAGTGAACTTTGTGCTGATCAGTATTTGGTCGCGATTCTGGCGAGAAGCCACCCATTCTCCTAGCCAGATCTCCGACTGTTCATCTTGGTAGAGATTGGCAGTGTCGATGAAATTCCCGCCGGCTTCAAAATACGCATCTAGTAATTTGAACGACGACTCTCTGTCCATCGTTCCTAGCATCGAGTTCCACTTTTCTCCAATTGACATTCCGCCCAGCTGCAAAGGCGAGACACGAATCCCGGCAGTGGACGAGAGAATTCTGTAACGGCCCAACTCCGTCGGTGGCTCGGGGGCAGGGGTAAGGAAGGTCATATTCGTGGCCAGCAAATTCTTATTCTGAGAAATGAAGATTCGGGTATGACAGATGCTCTCGTTTATATCGAATTTGAGAGGCGGGGAGGAACAATTTGAAGACTACAGTGAAAAGTTCATAGACGATGTGGTGAGCCTTGAGCCTCGATCTATATTATTTACCCGGGTGGATCCGGACATAGTCGGAGAAAGAAATATTATGTCCGATCTTTCACAAAGGAAAGAGGCGAAAAGAAGGCTCCATTTTAACGGAGGTAGGAAGGTATTTGCCGCTTATATTCGTCCTGGTCGATCTTTGGCAGTGATTTCATATATCCGACAGTAAGAGCTGCCAGACTCCTACGTGCAGAGACATTCTAAAGGCACGAATAGCAGTATATGCCGTGAATGGCCGGATCAACCGATCATGTCAGTTAAACACCAAAGTGGCATTGTCGAACATCGTACTTGTTTATCCTTTACCAGCATTTAAGTTTCTAACAATCGAGGATTTTGTGGGTGGAGAACGCCCCACTTTTGGGCGATGCCTCGCTTGGGCAACTATTGAGGGTTATGATTTGGTAGTTGACAATTTTCACAATGCCGTGGTTGATGGATGTCTGCGAGGTAACTCCTAACTCAACTCCCTTCTGTAGGGAAGGCACTTAATATAGGACTCATATCAAATGATAGCTGGTACAACCCTAGTCCATCATGCTTTCTGACGACGGTATGTACTCCAGTATACTTGGATTGCACCAGGGCTTCTTCCCTGATATTGGTCCGAAAATAATCTCACCACCTCCGACCACGGCCGTGCCTCATCACTTCTTAGTTTTAGCAGAAATTTTACATCTTCTGGAGACCACGGCAAGCGCCTTTTTGACTTTCGTTGGTTCTTGTTACTATCACCAGGGCAACGCGAGTTTTGGAGCAATCATGTCAAGCGCCTGGTCGACGACACATCTCGATCCTCACATTTGGTGGACACAGCTCGCCTACGATGTCCATTGCATGGCACTTGTCGCGAGGATGTATTACCAGAGAAATCAGCGGGGCGTGAAGGCCGATCAGGAGGCATTTTGGACGGGTCGAACGGAGCCTCTGGAAGGAATGTCCTGCAATAGGCATGTTGAGGACCATGAGTTTCAATACGGAGAATCCCCTGACCGAATATCTGTTGTGTTTCGTCCAGAGTGACTGCCAGCCTACTATCTAAGGGGCCTTCGAACTGGCCAATGCATGTCCCAACAATATCATTTGTCGAGGCTGAGGTGTTTTTCATCGCCCTCTCAGTCTTGTGTGCGGACGTTCTTTTGCCCGAGGGCTGGATCTACCTGAAGATGGCCGTGTATTGTTACGATTGCCGCTGTGGCTGCTGCCCCAATCGCCACAACGTCGTGCTCTGGTTGGAGGATCCGTCGAGTTGGGATGAGCACGGAAACGGTAGGCAATCGCTCTGGCAGGGTGGACTCTGCATTTGATCGAGGGCGAAGAGCTGCGGGGAAAGGCGGGATCGGATAGCGCTTTGCAATAGGTTGTGGAAGCCAGCAAGGGCCACTCAAGGATAATATTTTCTTCATTCTCTCTATCTGAGAAACCCAAGAGTTCATTGGTGCAGTTCATCCTCCCTAGTCCGTATATGGACAAGACCCTCATGGTGGAGTTTCCACATGAGTCCGCGCAAGTCCGCGAAAGTCCGTGCAAGTCCGCTGCAAGTCCCACGCCCCCTGGAACTCAAACCCCAGGTCTAGCATGTAGAACTTAAATTTTGTAGATCCAGTCCAGCATTAGCCAGAGCAACCACTATTTTGCAGCAATATAGCGCTTAGTCATTCCCCAGATTTCAAGCTGTAGGAAACTCTACACTAGGGCTAGTTAGTTCCACAGGGTATATAAACCGTACATGTATCATACAAACGTGGAGCATCCATCAACCTTTTGATCTTCTGCCTAGCACAATAGACTCGAATGACTTTGCAACCACGAACTCTGAAGAGGCAAAGATGTCTTCTTCATCTCAGACAAATCACCTTGAGCATACAAACCTTGGACGTGTCCACACTGCCGGTGGACACGTGGATGACAGAACTCAACCAGCTCTTCCGGTTTATCATCGCACTTTTGCCAGCCCTTCCCCATTGGGATTGATATCATTCGCGACAGGTATGGCGCTTTGACTCTCGTGATAATATGCGACTGACTGTGTAGACATATTCCTTATTTGCGTCTTCGGACTGCAAGCCAGGGGTGTGGCTGCACCAAATGTGATGATTGGGTGCCTGATATTCTATGGCGGCGTTGGTCAGTTTATTGCTGGAATCATGGAGTTTATTACGGGGAACACGGTAACTCACCCTTGGATGAATCAGTCCGAACAGCTGCTAATGTTTCACAGTTTGGTGCCACCGTCTTTTCCTCCTATGCCGCGTTCAACTTGTCGTATGCAATGATTTATTTGCCCGGAACGGGTATTCTCGCTGCATACACCGATTCTGCAACCGGGGCCATAAGCCCTAGTTTCAATCAGGCTCTGTCGCTCTATCTGTGGGCATGGTTGATTGTAACGGTAGTATTTACCGTCGCGGCGATGCGATCCTCCTGGGTTCTTTTCATCGACCTGTTCTTACTGGACATTTGCCTTCTCCTGCTTGCGTGCGGATATATGGTCAATGTCCAGAGCCTTCTGACAGCTGGATATGCTTTCGGGCTCGTGGTGTCATTCCTTTCCTGTGAGTACCACCTGGAGGACTGTGAAACTGAAACTGATAGTCTCGGCAGATTGGGCTGGCTGTGCTGGGTTATGGGGCGGCGGAGCAACACCTATCAAGCTGCCGACATTTGAGATGCAAGCAGCTGTTTGAGCTACTATTTCTCTGGATAGCGATTCCAAATGGACAACGTATCAATTCGATAGGGCATGTGAATAGAACGAGAAGTTATTGTACAAAGGTATTCAAGTACGATGAAAGTTAGCCTGGTGTTATAATGCTGTGTTTTTATAATTGTTCAGGCCGAGTGCGGACAAAATTTCTGAGTGACATCCATTTTAGCAAATTGTCCAAAAGCGGGAAATGGTGACTTACTGGACCATCCCAGGTCTGAACCAAAAATAGGCTCCACCCATTCCTTTCCATATTTAACTCCATCATCGCCAGAGGTATAATAGACAGCACTGTTGCCCACAGATAGAGCCATCTTGGGTTTCATGGGTACGTATCGCTCCATGGCTAATCGCCAGCTCGGGCTATGTTGAGCGACGAGCAAGGAGTAGATATTAGCGGCAGCTACACTCCCCATCAACATTGCGCTTCCCCCCAACTTGATTCCTGGAAAATTCACAATATCTCCAGCTGCAAACATTCGAGAGATAACTTCGTCTTTCGAGATAATTTGGAGACTGCCGATGTAGATTAGTGTCCTCCTATACTTGTAAATGGCAAATTTTGGATACCTACTTTGAATCAGTGTTGATGCTTCCGTTACTGAGAATGTAAGATGGCAAGAATTGCGATGAAGGGGTGGGGGAGGCCATTGCCATAATGGCCATGCCAGTATGTAAACGATTGCCATCCTGGAATTTGACGTAGAATGTCCCATCTGGCAGCTCTTCGACATCAGCACGCTGGTTCAGAATGACATCTATTCCTTGCGCTCGCAGCAGTTCTAAT
Organism: Aspergillus novoparasiticus; assembly: GCA_009176405.1. Classification (NCBI taxonomy): domain Eukaryota; kingdom Fungi; phylum Ascomycota; class Eurotiomycetes; order Eurotiales; family Aspergillaceae; genus Aspergillus; species Aspergillus novoparasiticus. The sequence continues at coordinate 76,184 of ML733490.1, read as the reverse complement.
GTCCTTGTCTTGAATTCTTCGGGCAGCGGCTCGTTTGAGAGCAACTGATGCCGCGAATGGACTAAGGTAACTGGCGTTCTGGTGTAGTGTGTTTTGATCTTGCCGGCAAACTCAACACCTATAGCGCCTTTTATGGCAAAAGTAAGTTAGCTTCTCGGTGCAGTAGCTTCTTGAGATATTAGATAATGTTGGATAGCCACCCCAAGAATGAAATTCATCGACTTTCCATTTCAACGTACCACCTCCGACGACCACTACGCCGAGCTTTTCAGCTTCAACAATCTTCTCTATGAATGTTGAAGCATCGGACAAGTATGAGCCGAAATGCCTGGATCGCGGAACGATAGGCCATGGGCGCCGAAGACCTGAAGATATAAGAATGTAGTCGTATTCTAGATGCTGTGATCTGCCTTCCAGGTCCTGGTATCTCATCACCTGGCTCGTCGGATCGATACTTGTAACGGTTCCCTGAACAAAGTCGATATCCGGCCGGCTCAATTCAGAAAATCCTTTGTAGACCTTCCACATCATGCTTGTTTTTGCAGGCGAGATGTGGGCTAGTGGGGCTCCGACACTATGGACTAAGTCACAGATAAAGGATCAGCCGAAGTCGTGGTTGCTGGTCTACTCGGCCTCTTGTAGACATACAAAATCCATCTCTCTCATCAACCACGGTGATATCAAAGTCTTGCACCGAAGGGACATTTTGAAGGTGACTGTAATCTCCGTAGGAAGCAAATGGGATAGGAAGACCACCCTTCAAGGCCGTCAGGGTGAGGGTTGCTGACATCCCAGCGTATGAGCACCCCACAATGACAATTTTTGGCTTCCTCACAGCCGCGTAGGGCGGGTGGTTTCGGCTGCGAGGGACGACGGTGGTGTGCTGAGGCATCGGTTGCTGGAGGGCAATCGTATTGGCTGGTTTGCTGTACGGTCGAGCAATGTGTTTGGCATATGGATGTGTTGTATGGAATATGAAGGAAGGGATCCTCCGGAGATTGAGGCGACAGAGTTTCATGTCAAACACCATATTTTTTGGGGATTGCAACTTACAACCCGTACACCCCGGCTTCCTATATAGCTGGAACCATCGCCTCCGATTAAATCCCTTTCCGAGAGCTTCGGTTAAGACGGCAAATAATCCAATGAATAGATATCGGATCTGCGAAGATATATTTTTATTTCGGAGTTAACACCAGCCGCTCGGGGATGAAGAATGCAGGTATATTTGGAAGACACTTGGCGCGAGACACGCATATTTCGGAGATATTGAGTCGGAAACAACTCAATATTCTCGGAGACAACGGACTATACCGAGAGTCATTTGCCGGCATCGGACCGTACTTTGATATCCCTTACAAATTCCACCGACCTTTACGCCAAATTTTCCACGCAGGGCCAATTAACTGACTACAGTGGTTCCCAGCCGACCCGATCATCCCAGAGCACCATAATAAATGCAACATATCACAACTTCATATTTCAATGCTCCAGGCTACTGATATTGTCTTGGGGTATATTGGTGTTACATAGTACACGAGGTGTGTTTATTAACTCAAGAAATACTTTGGGGATAAGAACAAATATATATCTATTTACATTACTCGATCGGAGTTTTGGTACAGCAGGTAAATAACCGTTTTCTACATATGCCAGTTATACTAAAGTATTCCTAATACAAGGGACTTAGCATACAAATCAAGTAAACTTGATATATTGGCACCTGATTCACGTTTAGTATAGTGTTTTAGAGTGGTCTCAAAGGTGAACTGTGAAGTGCGAAGACGTGTGCAAGTAGTAATGCGAGGCCCATCACGAAATACATGGGGACTATATGAGTATCTCTACGTCCGTTCCATCATGGTGTGGTCCACATTTGGGTGTTGATGGTGCTATGCTAGACTACCCGTTCCTGTTCCCGTAGTCCATCGAACGAAATGCAGGCAAGACTTACTAGGCTCACCGTGGATAACAATGATGCAGAAAGCGGATTCAATGCCATAGTAGGAAACATTTGGAAATAAAACTTGATATGAATTTGAAGATCAGAGTTAAATATACATGGAATGGTCCACAAAATTGCTATGTGAAACGCAAACGATGCCATTATGGTATGTTGTATCCAAAGCCCGCCCACGGAAATACTGCCGGAGAAAGCCATTGCTCGCATGGTATATTGGTCACAATCTCCTCGAAGCTTTCTGGCAATTCCCATAAACTCGGGTCGAAACTGTCGGATGAAGTCGTGGCATCCATTGTCAGGGGCTCGTTGGATCCAAAGCCGGCTGTGCTCTCCAAGTTACCCAGGCCATCAGAAAATACAAGGGATGGGGTCGGCTGGTAAGGTTCTCCTGGCGTCAATGAGTCCAGTATCGAACAAGCTCGTTGACATATCTCGCTGGATGGAGCGTTTTCGTGCAGTCGTTGAAAGCAATTTTGCACTGCTTGCAATATAAGGTGCTTTGAATTTTGTGTAGTCTGGGCCTTTCCAAAGAGAACCAGCAGAGTTGATATTGCTAAAAAGGCATGGAACGAACCGAGGCCATGAGTATACCACTTGTAAGGGTTGAATTCGTTGCGCAGATTGAGGGTTTCATAGTTTGAGAGGATTGCAAGAGCTGCCTGTTCGCATTTTTTGTAACTACCTGTCACGCTCCCGTCTTCGAAACCCTCCGGTTTCAAGAGGCAGACGCGATGCAGGAGCAGAACAAGGTGATTAGTGTAGTTACTCAAAATAAACGAATGTGCCTGATGATATGCAGGGAGATCCAGTTGATCCGAAAAGCGCTCTGCCTGCGCTTGCAATTCAAGTTCAATTTCGTGATCCAACGCCTGGATCTTGCCCGGTGAGCACTCGGATTTCCCTGCACTCAGAGCGCATACACCCGAAGCCAGAGAATACAGGCGGAACTTGAACAGGATATACGACATCTTTGTGGGATGCTTCCGTCTTGATGAGTGTTCGATCCCGTTTAAGGCTGTAGGGAGTGAATCTGCAACAATCTCCTCGTCTTCCACGTCCGCCGGTAGTTGGACATTGTTCCCGACATTAAATGGGGCTAGATTAGCCAAACAGGTATTCTGAATGGTATAAAGCATTGTTAACCCCGCCCAGGCTCGTCGCCTCTCTTGGACTTCAATGGGATTCAGGCTCAGAAGCCCCGGATCAATGTGACACCCAATGGCGATGGCAATATTAAGCGTTGTTCCAAGGAGAGCCCAGGCTGGACCTTGGGCGTGATTAATGGCGTATATAAGCAGAATGAGGCATTGCAGGGTTTGCAAGTTGTGTTGCCACATGAAGTTATCGGCAGCGAGGCATTTCATTGTCGCTTGTCGGTATTTTGCTGCCAAAGACCTTGCACTTTCCGCAGGGGAAGCCTCTCGGCCCAAATCTGACAGGATGGGACTTTCTTTATCGATAGCAGTGACAGCCAGCCCCAGGGTCACAAATATCAGACCAATAAATGACACTGGAGCGTTACGGGGATCCTGTTTGAACTTGGTATAATTCGATCGGAACGTCCCGTCATGAAGGATGTGGAACAGAGGGGAAAACACGTTGAGAAACGTGTTGATGAGTTCATCGCAGTGCCGAAACGGTGGTAGCATGTCTAAAAGAGACTGTGTGCTGGGAGCTGTATCGCAGCAGAAGAAGGCGCGGGACGGGAATTCCATTTGAGATTGGTTCTGAAGCGAATGGAAGACGTCGGGATCGCGAGAGGTGTTGTAAGGAACGTATCGCACATGGCCCGATTGGGACGTAATGATACTACCGACTTCATCACGTTGAGATGTAATAATATTGCGGGTGAAAAATTGGCCGTCGGTATGGCTCGAGGCGGGGTTTGCAGAAAGCTCATCCTCAATCAGAGGGGTATCATTTTGGAGGACGGGCGAACGGAGACTGCGATTATGTTGAGTTGTGGACGTCGAGGTGAGCTCAATGTTTTTCACCAGTAGACTTTCTAGATCGGAGATCCGCCGAAGAAGAGTTTCCTGGAGAGCGATTGCCTCGGATTGTGCTGGTTGAAGATTATGTTCAACATCACGCTTAAACCGACATGACGACGCCACTCCGCGCTTCCGGCAGGTGTCACATGGCACACAAGATCCTAAGCAGCGAATTTTCCTCCGTCGGCAATTCTCACAGCTGAGGGGTAACCTTTTTGTCATTTTGGCGGGCTATATTCCAGGGAAAATGGGGGTGATGTAGAATCAAGGTTGAAAGTCCTTGCAAGTCATACCGATTTTCATAACATCGGGGTTGCGGGGAGAGGCCGGCCTGCGTGGTTGTTTGTCCAATAACGCGGCGGTACAGCGGACTAAATCTAGCTAATAGTCAACTGCTAATCTTTACAAACTTTACCAACGGCAACGCACTATTATCTAGCCAATTATAATAGTTAAAATTCTCGGAATATCAACGAGTCCGCCTCCGAAGATACTTACCGCTTTAAATTATTTAGTCCTACAGTATCCTACCGCTTTTTAAATTTAATATCTCTAGGCGGTGTGACCCCTAGGTTTAGATACTACTCTACTAAATTAGGCACTACAACCCCTAAACTTAGGGCCTAGTCTCATATCACCACCACTACCACCACCACCACCACTCCTAGAGTTGTTAACGGGTCGGGTTTTCACGTGCGTCCCCACCCCGCCCCCGCAGTGGATTTAGGTTAACCCGATCCAGAAAACCTGCTACTAAAGCCTAACCAGGTATAGTAAGGCAGACTAAGTTGTCACCTTATCTATCTAGGCGTTAGTGGCGGGTTTTCCGGGTTCAACCCCCTGTATTGTCATTTATTTATACTACCTTTTTACCAAAATTACCGTCACTTATAGATATCACCTTGAGTGCTCTTCTAAAATACGTTATCAGGTTATTAGTTGTAGACAATATGCTGGTTTCCTGCGTTACCTGATGCGCCTCTTCTTCGGAGGGGAACAATACCGCAGATTGGAGAGACATATCCACGCGTAGTAGCACCTTGGGCGATTGCCTTCCTTGTATTCACCAGTTTGAGAGGATGTAGCGAGATCCATATACCCAGTATCCCATGTACCCTGGCCTTACTGTTCACACGGACTAGGGTACCATCTGGGTGTCGCAGCGTTACTCAAACTCATGTTGCACGTTGGCTTCTGGAACCCCGATCTCGCAATACTAAACTGTTGCGCTATAGCAGTGTCAGGGAGTTGAGGAGTGATCACCGTTTTAGGGTGGTCTATAGCCAAGATTTCGTGAGTCCAGATTCCATTATCACCCCAGCTATGAAACAGTCCCTAAAATGAAGGGGTGAGGCGGAGCTTAAATACTTTGGCCATCACAATCATTAATAAAGAGAAAGAAATTCCATTTGATACACAGTGCGGAATACGATAGATATCGGCTGGTTTGATATTGATTGGAGTTTTGCTGTCCTAGATCACAGTCGCCTGCCAAATGTGGTCAACCAGTTACCAGACCCCCAGAACATGTACCCATCGTTATGTGTTTTTCTAGGCAGGCAAGCTAAATATCACGCCCTTCAGCGGTTATATAACCAGAACAATATCAAGAGACATGTCTCAAAATCAATGATCCAGCTTAGATACGATATCGCCTCCTTCGAAAGTCAAGAGCCGGTTCTTTTGGCTGACGGTGACATTATGGAGACGGAACGCTTCCATCCCAAATTGAAACTCGACGCTGACATGGGTCAACTAGTGTTGTGGGATAAATATTCGGCGGGCAGATTCCTGCAAGTACTGTGGTCATGCCTTGTTTTCCTGTTTGCAGTCACATAGTACACAAGTCCAAGAACAAGAACAAAGGAATGAAAAAATATAATATGATCCTCAAACCAGGTGAGGAAGATCGACAAAGTGTGGCCAAAGGCCACAAGTGGATTTGGACCCTTTAGCGCGCAATGCCTCGACCTTGGCGGTGACTGGAGTGCTACGCATATTATTCCCAAAGATTGATTAAGGATCGTAACTTCCAGGTACGGAAACTGGGAGCCTGCCGCGTAGCGCGTATATGATTGACAAACTCGATGTTGGGCTATACAGGCCTCCCACAGTGATTGACCAGTGGGTAGTTCCCTCAAGGTTCCGAAAGCAACAGGTGCTGAAGCATAGTTGTATACGACAAGTATCAGCAGGGGCTGGCCGATAGGTCATTAGATTCAATTGAATCGCAGTGGAGTAGATGGTATTCTCCAGGCGATCAAACATCGTCTGATTTTGATAAGTCCCTCTCCAGGTAAAGCTGACTCATATGCAAGTTTACAGCATACCAGGGTCGTCAAGCCAAGATATACCACGTAGGCCGTCATGAAGAATTCTCACAACAAAATGCATCCTGGGCCAGAAAACCGAGTAGGGTGTAACCAGAGAAATATAATCACGGGCTTCATCATCCAAAGAAGTCCCATAGCACTGGTGATATGGCAGTTCGGCTCCATAGATGGTTATAGCTTCAAAAGGCTTATCGGTATTGTGAGATTGGTATCTGCTTCAGCCGCTATGTCGGTGGGATTTTCACTATCTTTTTTCATGGGGCTGAGGTATGAGATTCGAGGTGTCAGCAAGTGGAACCGTACTCTGCCATTACCTTCACAAGATCCTCTAGTCCGCGATACTCTGCCCATGACATCGGGGTCTGTCCATTGATATCTTTGACATTAGGGTCCGCACCTTTCTCAAGCAAAAGTCGAATGACTTGGTTTAGACCATGCTCCACTGCCCACAACAATGGTGTCTGGCCATAGACAGCATCTGCACAATTAGGTTCTGCACCCTTCTCGAGAAGAAGCCTAATCAGTGATTCATCGCGGCGAGAGGCTGCCCAGTGAAGGGCTGTTGTGCCGTAAGCTGTCACTTTTGTATTTGGATTTGCGCCGTGCTGCAATAACGCTTCAGCAATTTCTTGTTGGGAGGTTACAGCAGCCCGCATGAAGGGGGTCTGGCCGTGACTGTCTGTAATGTCTGGATCAGCACCGTTAGCAAGTAAGAGCCTGACCACATTTTGTTGGCTATGTGCTGTTGCCCATAGCAGCGGGGATACATTGTTATCATCTTTCATGTTAGGATCAGCACCATACTTGAGCAAGGTCACAACGGCAGCCTCTTGTGTACACCTTATTGCTAATGAAAGTGGAGTTTGGCAACTCTCATCTTTGCAGTTCGGGTTCGCACCTTGTTTAAGCAGGACCAAGATAGCTTCCTCTTGCCTATTTAGTACTGCCCAGAAAAGAGAAGTTCGTCCCTTACTATCGCTGGAGTTCGGGTCCGAACCACGCTCAAGTAGGGGGCTGATGACCGACATTCGATTATTTTTAACCGCCCATGAGAGAGGACTCATACCAGTGTTGTCCTTCAATTCCAACTTCGCACCGTGATCGAGAAGGACATTTACAAGATAGTTGTCCCCCAATTGTGCGGCCCATGATAGTGGTGTTCGGCCGTTAATATCCACGTGGTTTGCACCATAGTCAAGTAAGTGATGGACAGCTGCAACTTGGCTATGTGTTACAGCCCATAGGATATTAGGAGTCCTGCCACAATAGTCTTTTAACGTCGGATTAGCTCCTGCTTCAAGCAGGAGTTTCATTATACTGATGCTACCAGACTGTGCAGCCCATGGTAGTGGTGTTCGACCGTCGGAATCCTTGTTATCTGGATCAAGCCCCTTCCTGAGAAGTAATAACACTCTGGCTAGGCTAGATGTTTCTACAGCTCTTGATAAATCTGTCTGTCCAGGCCTGCGAGGGTGGTGCAGCCCTCTTTCTTGCAACATCACGACAACCGCATTGTGCTTGCCGTTCAGCGCTCTCGAAATCAAAGTTTGTCTGTTACTTTCTTCCAAATCTGGATCAGCTCCAGCCTCAAGCAATAATCGCGCAATGTTATGATGGCCATTTCTCAGTGCCCACCATAATGGAGTTCTGTTGAATTTATCTTCTGTATCGGGATCAACCTCAGCATTCAGGAGCAACTCAACAATGTCGTAATGGTCGTTCCGGGAAGCCCATATCAATGGTGTTTGCCCGTGCAGATTTTTCGTCACTGGATCTACGTCGCCCTGGGCGAGTAACAACTCCGCAGTCTCCTTATGGCCTCCTAGCGCAGCGCAGCCCAACGGGGTGCGTCCATCCTTATCCTTCAGATCTGCTTCAATATCCTTGTAACTGAGAAGTAATTTCGCAACTTCGCTATGCCCTTCTGCGGCTGCCCATGATAGTGGAGTCCGACCATGGCTATCTTTACCATTTACCTGGTACCCCTTTCTATTAAGTGCCTGATGGTATCCACAAGCCCGGCCTGAGCAGCAAGATGCAGCCCTGTAACGTCATTGGGTACCTTCTGGCTATAGTTCGGATGTCTGGAAGATCCAGAAACCATTGTCGCCTGACAGACTGCTGACGATTTGGATCTATCATCAAGAAGTCTCGCAATCAATTCTTCCTTATCGACCCGACTTGAACGAATGTGGTGGGCCCAGAACACTGCGGCAAAATCATAGAGTGGGTACAGTAGCAGTCTCTTCTCGAAATCATCATCTGTTTTGCAGATACCACTCTCAAAAGTATCAAATGACAGATATGTAATGCAAGTAACAGCAATGTCTGTATTCGCGTCTGGGAACCAGGATGTCCATTGCTTTTCAAAGTATTCCTGTGCGGTATAGTGCACCAATCGGACAATGCTACTGCTCTTGTCCACTGTTACTAGGCCCGCACAAACAGATGTCATCAGCTCCACATCCGTAATGTTGTCTCTGTCAAGCTCTCGGGTGTCAGGTTTGACAGCGATAGCATGTTGCAACTCAGAAGTCTTCAGAGGCCTCTTGGAACAGACGATCCATGAGAGAATCCGCATAGCCAGATTTCGGAAGCCATCCATCTGGCCTTGGATCCTTCCCTTGGCCACACTATATGCTTTCTCATATGCATCTACTCCTTTGGGAAGGTTCCTTAAGGCATTCTTGACATCGCTATATGATACCTTGTCTTGTAAAGAGTCTAGGTGAGGCTTCGCAAGGAGAAACCTTGACTATAGTTAGCTTTAGGCGTAATCGGATTGGATGAAAGTACTTACATCCCGTCAACTACTTCCACGATCCGTGCTTTCACTTCATTTGCTAGGCTCAACTCCTTCAAGATGAAAGACGGTAGAGATGGCATGTGCCCTTCAAGGTATCTCTCTATGTCGTTGTCCCTGGCGCGAATCTCTAGAAATAGAGCTCTTCGCTGCTGAAATATTTCCTTTATGTCACCAATTAATCGTGAAGTAGCCAATATGTTGACTGGAGCTGCGTCCTGCAATCTAAAAAGCTGAGTCAAGAACTTAGCACGGCCATTCTCTGAGACCTGACACTCATCTAGAGCATCAATGACAACGAATACTTTCTCATAGCTCGAGCAGATAGTGTGCAAGGCTGTCCAAATTTCGTCAGAAGTGGGACGAGTCTGTTGGTTTTTATGATTTCCATAGAGATTCTTCAAACATTCTGGTAGTGTAGGAGTTTGCCAAGCTAACTGTTTTAATAGACTAGTAAGAAGATCAGTCGATGTTTGCTCGTTCTGGCGCCGGAAGTTACAGAATATATAGGCAAGTGCAACGTCGCAATTGCCCTTGAACTTTGTCCCAAGATGATTGACGACGATGGAGGCCATGATAGTTTTACCCGCCCCGGGGATACCCTGGCAGAATAGCGTTGTTTTTGATTGTCCAAGCCATTGTTGGAAGGGACCAGAGTCGAGTAGCCATTGACCCGTTCCTTGCTGTCGCCTACTGAAATGGTCACTTTGCTGTGGGCCGTAGTCGACGGGACTGAGCCAGGTGAGTATTTTGCGCCTTTCACCCTCCTCCATGGCTGAGTTTATGAGTCACATGGGTCGAGAGTTGAGAGACTTCCTCAGACACTTTCATTACTGTTAGTATGTGGCGATGGAAATAAGAGAATAATATTGAAGCGTCGCGACTTGCCTTTATTGAGTATCTGAAGCACATCCTTAGCTTTGCGTTCCGCGTCCAACGCCGTTGGTTGCACAAACTCCAGAAGCTCCTTCGCACAGGCAGCTGCTGCAGCAGCTGCATATGAATACCACTGGTCGTTCTTGTGCGAATCAGCATAGTCCGATATTCCTCGGATGACAATGCAGGGGAAATTGTTTATCAATCCAGCTGCCTCCATCTCAAGACAGATAGCGCCATGTCTCTGCTTGATCTGCGCTCTAGTTGGCGCATGCTTTACCACCGCACTTCCTGTCGCCACAATCCCGTAATGTATTTCCGGGGAAGTGTCAAATCGATCTTCTCGATGTATCTGCTGGGTAGGATCACACGCTGCACAGGATCTACTACCGGTGTGGCGATAGGTCTCCCCAAAGAGTTGATCATATGAGGAGCCAGGATAAGCAAACCCTTTCTTCCTCATATAAGGGTACTTATCCAGCATACTGTTAATATATTGACATATTCTGTTCTCACGAGTTTGGTGTTCTGCTTCCATCTTGGCTAATGCAGTACGCAACGTTCGGGGCGGTCGATCCAACGCATATATATTCTCGAACGAGCCATCAGGTAACCGTTTGCCAAAGTCATACACAATAACTCCACTAGAGCCCCTGTCACTGCCTATAACGACATCCCCTAAGCGGATGTCGCGCGTTTCATCATCATCATCGTAATGGGGTATTCCTGCGCCAATACCCACCATGATGCCAACTCGGATGTTAGGAAAGGTGAACAGCATGCCTGTTGCTACAACGGCGGCAGAGCTGGCACCCAGTTCATCCTTTGGCAGGCAAGCTATGACCACTTTGAATCCACTCATGGCTCCTAGGAGATATGTATTGTGATCTGCCTCCTGTGGAGGCGTTTGTGGATCCCCATGCTCTTCATCTAGCATCCCTTTTGCTGCGGCCATTTCGATAGGGAGAGCTGAGACCCAACCTATCGTGTACTCTTCGTTGCCATACGGGGAGCTGCCGATCCCTGGTCCTGAGCTCGGGATGGCATTTTTCCTCTTCGTGTCTTTTCTAGTCTCCTCGACACCATTCGTATTCAGGAATCTTTTTCCCATTCTGCTTAGTATCCCAAAGCAAAAGCTACGCCTTGAAAGGTTTGTGAGCAAGTTCCATGTTCCTCATAAGTTCAAGCTTCCGAGTACAGCTGTAAGATACTTAGAGTGATGGACAAAGCAAGGTTGAAGGAAGCAGACGGAGAGGCGGTGCACAAGGCCGCATAAGCGCCGTCAGCCTCGTCGGGTAGCTTATCGCGGGGTTGTTGGCGTGACGCCCAATGACGTGCGATTTATTTCCAAGTCTATACTCTACATTACGGTGGACTAACTCTACCTTATGGTCAACCGACGATTTTTTACCAAAAGCTTGGCGTTTTACATTAAAATTTAAGCCACGGCTGTCATGCACTTGCAATCTCATGTCTAGAGTGTGCAGGGAGACCTATCAAAGACCCGACCTGAATGCAACTCTAACCACCACTCCTTTATTGAGCCTGGATTAACTACATGGGATCTCGCTATCAAGCTGCCTCTTCTTTTACAGGTGCCTCTTTCGCCACTATTATCCTTTGTGGACGATGGGGGTTTACGCCAGGGAATGGGTACAGAGCACTGGGTCGGATGGACGAATAAGGTAGCAAGGCCGCAGGTGCTCATCCTGTAGCTTGATACATGGAAAAACTGAGATTTTCAATGTGTAATATCTGGACAAGAGGATCTCGCTAGTCATCAGTTAGGTCAATGACTTCACCTTTTCCCTTGGGAATATCAACCCCCGCCTGGGTGCTAGAGCCTAGATTTCTATATCGCTTTGCTGGTGGTAATTCCCCTCCACAACTCCACCTCTTCATCTTCTGCAGCTTGGACTCATTGGGCCATTTGTCAAGATCTTCCAGCTCTTTGAAAGCCTGTTCTAGCCTCGCTATAGCTCTGTCATTGCATCCATGGACCTGGCGATAATGTGTGAAGCATTCCTCCTTACTTGCCAAAGGATACCCCGGGCTTTCTGCTGGGCCGCATCCCTCGTGTATGCAGCGCCACTGCATAGGCTCGTTATCCTTACTGGCGGCAGCATCTCGTCGACAAGCCTCCCAAAAGTGAAACACAGCCTTATATCGTAGCTTGTCTTGAGCATCCGCTGTTAGGTTCCTAACCCAACCCGCTAACTCTAGAGACGCTACTGGAAATGGTAACGTTGCTTCGCCATACTCTTCACATCGTTCCTTAAGTGGATCTGCCCTCCACTTTTCGCCCAGGAATATAGAGTCATTAGCATAGCACATCCTGCCAAAGTTATGCCATGCCTTGAGATGTTGGATGACAAAGTCTCGGTGCTCTGTCACTCCCCAAGAGTGTATCTGGTCGACTAACGACAAGAGCTCCCACGCTTTGCGCTTGGTTGCAACGCGGCCACTCCAGACCCTTTGAAAAACCTATTCACAATGATTAAAAAGGAGCAAATTAGTTATATTGGACACACTTACATAGACAGACTCACTGAGCCCTTCATGTCCGGCATGCTCTCTCTCCAGACGCTGTCGCTTGTAGCCCACCAGAATATGCCAGTGAGCGCCAAAGGATGTCAGAGCAAAAACCTGGCTATTGCAGCTCTGCGCAGTTTGGTATGATCTTCCTTTTCCGCCTGCAGGCCCTGGCTTCTTTGCTAAGTTGTCTAACATGTCGAGGTAGACCGCTCCTGCTGAACAGGCTTGACGGCGAGCTTCTCTAGCGTCACCACTCCATCCCTTAGCTTCATAAACGGCAAAAGGGAAGACCAGGTCTACATCTCCCCAGTGAGGGTCTGAAATAAGACCACAGTGCCGATGGAGAAGAAGGGATTCGAGGCGGTCACGATCTAGACTCCATACATCTAAAGAATCGGGGTAGTCAGGATAGTCTGCTGGCTTGAAGGTTGCAAGTCCGAAAGTAGCATCCGGTATTCTTCGAACAAACTTGGGTTGGCCATCAAGGAGGCATGACACCTCATGCCTTTTTTGCTTGATTGTGTTGTATTCGTGCTTGTCTCTTTATTTGATTGGTCAGTCCCTACAGGCGACTTGGAGAGATAGAAACTCACACTGCCAACACTGGGTCTTCCCTTAACAGACCAAACACATCTTGCCACGCGTCAGCTTCCCAAGCATACTCGCTTTTCTTGAATCGTTCGTTGTCCAAAGTATGCTTGAGAAACCTTTCTGCTCTGACACGGCGGCCGTCTTCGCTGGGGTCGCTCCAATGAGTATCATGAAGTGATGGAAGCCAAAGATTATGGCCTGACGTTACATATGCCGACGAAAAATAATGGCGGTAATAGATACCTCGGGCATTCAGTCCCCAGTCGGGACCAACCCGCTCTCTCATTGAAACGGGAGTTAATTCACCCGGTATGAGATAGCTTTTTCAATTAGTCTAAGCATGTTGCGTGGGAAGAGACCTAGGAGGAGACTGTACTGCGGAGCGCCCATGTAATACCTCTCCAACGCCGATTCAAGATCTTTATCTGTCTTTCCATTCCTTTGTGTCATATCAACTGGCGGCCAATAAACTTCGACTGCTGTAATTTCAAGGGAACAAGCCTCTCCCCTTTCACGTTGTGCTCGAACCTGCTGGTACAATTTTGCCATCTCATCTTTCTGTTGCGCACGGTACTCTTCCTTAGTGATGTCTATTGCGTAGCTTGGGCGAGCTTCTGGTGGATTCTCTATCAGAAACGATGGGTGGGGTACCATTGGCCCATCATGATGAACAGTCCCCTGCCAGGGCTCTGGCTCCACCTCGTCGGCTTCGGTTTGGGGAACAGGTCTCAAGCGAAGCACGGGGCCGGCCGCTTCTGAGGGCTTACTAGATTGTGGCAACATTTCGACAGAGAAGCTGAAGTTCACCAATTGAGAGTGCTAAGATACTGTCTAGCAATCTGCACAGAACAAACCAATTAGGAACATGAGTCACTGTGTTACGTGTAAACGAAAATCAGGTCGACTAAAATGTCCTAATTCGGTTCTGTGCCAAGAATATATAGGCACCTCAACGAGTACGATGGACGAGATTTCTGCATCAGAAACTTAATACCATGGAAGTGTCCGATGCCTTCGCACTCCCAGCTCGAACTCCAGCTAGGTGAGTATGCCAGAGGATATGGCAAAGGCTTCTTGGTGTTCAAGCACTGCGCCACAACTTCGCCCCCTCTCCCGACGAGCGGGGTAACTTCTACAAGGCTGTGCACAAGGCTGTTCATCGAGTTGCCTGTTTTCAGCCTTGCAAAGACGGCAACTTAATCTAAAGTAATAGTCGCACTCACAAACGATGTCTTTTGGATTTCGTGTTGATGATCTCTTGGTCGGTGAGAACCTCGCGTACACACACTATCAGTCACGCTCTGAATCGAATGGCTTTTCCTGGCTATAAAGGTCTCCAGGTTCATGACGGGCTGAGTCACAGATGGAAGCCGAACCAACATGCTTCGACTCATTTGTTGAGAGGGAGAGACTCTCATCAATCAACGCCTCTCATGACCTCCAACCAGGTCACTTTTCGACGCGCCCGTGTCCGCCAAGGTGCCTGTGCGAGATTGGGCGAGTCGCCATGATCTCGCCCAGGTGGCTTGAACAAGCCGCACAGGCTAGCAATAAGGAGTCAGACGGACACCTGTATGCTATCCACCGGCAATCCCTGACTCGGAATCGAAGTCAGTCTCGCTGTTCATTCAGTCAATCCTAGCCTCAATTCGGCGGCAATTGCAGGTGCCAAGAGACCGCAGCTAATTTAAAGTAGCCTCTGCTACCCGGTCCGCCAGCGAGGGCTTGTGTCCAATGATTACGCGCTTTAAGCTTCTCTCATGACTACTAATTTTGCGTGGCACATTCCCATTAGTTCGCATAGTTTAGCTAACCCAAGAGCCTCATCTGTGCTGAACAAGCCTCGCCAGCGAGTCAATCAGCGATGGACTTAGAACTCTCTATTGCTGCTATTCCGTGATACCTAAGCTAGTCATTTCAATTTATGCTTGATACTTCCTCAAGGCAAATTACATATCGGAACACTAACTAAAAACGCTGTCCAGGCTAGCGACTAACGCTAATTTTCTAATTAGCTACTCGGCCTCGCGCTAATGCATGGGATTTCGCATCCATTCTGTGGATGATTTTTCAGTGCTTTTCTTGTAGAGAAATTAGGGAAGACCAATCCTTATATACTGCTGGCTGCCATCAGTTCCAAAAACAAAAGAAGAAGAGGAGAAAGAGAGACGGGAGTCAATCAGCCATTCATATGGCTTTCGCTTTAGATGAACGGTCACTCTGCCGCGGATGCCAGACTTTGACGTTTAACGCGATGCTCTCTGGATTCACGCACCCACTACCATATAGTCACATTATCGTATCTGGGCGAAAATGTCCCCTGTGCAAACTGATCGTCTGTTCTATGGGATGGCTTCAGATCAGCAGTACGTCGTCAGCAATCGAAAGGAATTATGACGTCATGCGAGGCGCACTCTCGCGACTACCCGCTGTATACTACCGCGATTTCCCAGGTCTGGGGCACCTGCCTATTTGCAAGCAGCTCATTAAGCCTTCCTATGTGAACTGGAACAGGCGTGAATATCAAGGAGAGCCCGGTAACTTTGATTACGAGCTCAGGAAGGGGAAATTTGATGGAGGAGAAACGATCCAAGTTACAGCAGATAACTGTGAGTGCTTCCATCAACAAGTGACTTCAAACGACTGATGGTGTCACTGACGATCTGGCTAGGCTCTTGGTATAAAGCGAACGGGCTGGTACCTCTGAATCGTGTTAGTCGTATAATCTCCAACGCAAATCTTGAGATGCTACGAGGGTGGTTGGAGACCTGCTTGGAAAACCATAACACATGCTCGATGAGAAGTTCCGGGAACACGGGTGACACCACCTACAATGGGGAACCAGGCAAGGCCATCCTTCCGACAAGGCTTATTGATGTTGGGTGTCCAGAAGATAGCGAGCTTTGTCCTCGTCTCGTTCAGACCGGCGGAATGACTGGAACATATATCGCCTTAAGTCACCGCTGGGGAAACCAAGAACTCACTCTGAAGACATTATCTTCAAACGTTCAAGCCCTCCAGAGAAGCCTTCCAGTAGATTCATTGCCGAGGACCTATCGTCAAGCAATTGAAGTTACCCGTCAGCTAAACGTTCGATATCTCTGGATTGACTCGCTGTGCATCGTGCAAGATGACTCTGAAGACTGGAAGCGAGAGTCGCAAAAGATGGCCGATGTTTTCGAAAGATGCATCTGTGTGATAGCTGCCACCGATAGTGTGGACAGCCAGGGGCAGGATCACGGGATCTTCCTGCCTCGTAATGACCCGTTAGCTGTCGATATTTGCATTCCGCTTGACAGAACTCCTCTACGAGCTCTCTCTACAAGGGTTTTTAAGAAGGAAAAGCCCACATTTGTTTGGAAGTATAGATGGCCCGTGACCAATCATCTACGGAACGAACAGATGTCGACGCTAAAACCTAAAAACTCGGCTATATGCTTGCGTCCGCGCATTCACTCTCTTTCCGTTCGCGTGCGCCGCACCGCATGGTATAACCGCGGCTGGGTGCTGCAAGAAAGACTATTGCCTTCTAGGATCATATACTTTACTAAAGACAAGATGTACTGGAGTTGCTTCACAACCACTGAGGAAGAAGAGAATTCTGATCCAAGATTGCCTCAACGACAGTGCATTTTTCAGTCAAAAGACCAGGGAATGGAATACATCTCGGATCACTGGCAAAGCATTCTTTCCGACTACATTGGTTGCAGTGTGACCTTTGATCGAGATAGGCTGATGGCGATCGATGGGATCACACGCAGATTCGAGCAATATTACTCCATTGAGATACATGCAGGTATCCTCGACGACCGAACTGGTAGGAGTCTCCTCTGGTTTGTACGTGAGCCGTCTGCTAAAGAGCATTCTGGATTTCATGCACCGTCTTGGTCCTGGGCGTCGCTGACAGCCTCTGTGTCTTTCTCTTTGGCCCAGCCGCTTCTGACCGAACAACGTTGTCTGGTTCGGGATCTACGATATGAAACCACAAACTCGTGCCCAATGAATAACCCAGGGGGCGCCTGCTGGGACACATGCCTTTCTGGTCAGGTTTCATTCACCGGTCTGCTAGGGAAGCTAACTCGGTCACCTACGTTGCTCAAAAACGTCAAATTTGAAGGATTTCAGGGCGAGGCTATCAACAATAACGACATTATGAGTCGCCTTTTAGGTTCTGCTATCTTCTCATGTTCGAGTCTTCAGAGCTATGACGACGAGTGGAACGAGATACCAACACAGCGAAATTTATTTGTACCTGAACACACCGAGTTGTTGACGGATGATGGACTTATCCTCGGTTTCCTGATTCCAGACCATGCCAGATCACCCCCAACCAATGAAACCATCTTTTGTGCCGCAGTTCAGCAATGGGAAGGTAAAGAAGCGAGATTAAACTGTGAGATCGACTTCATAGGGCTTGAAAATGTTGAGAACGATTCAGGGGTGTATCGCCGAGTTGGGCGTGGTCGAATAATATGCAACGCATGGCTTTCCACATGTAAGAAAAGAACCATAAAGATTATTTGAGATGTCAGGATGGGATGGGAGGGTGGGAACTATACTCATTTCATGACTATGTCAAGTGAGAGCTTTTACCCTTGTCACACGAGTAGGATTACCACGCATCTGTGTAGACTAGCAATAAACGCCTACACCTCCTTACAATGTAGAAGATTTGGTGATAAAGTCTACCCACTCATATCTTGGATAATTACTATATCCCTTTTACGGCAACATTTGTTGGAAGAAAAACCGTTGGGTATCCGTTGGAGTTCTAAATAGTTTGTACATACACAATCATGTGTTTCCCGCACCTTGCTCTTTTCTGCCCTTGTCCATATCCTTGATTAGATCCTTAAAATTTTATTTGGTAGAGTAGTAGACCTGTAATGAAGATCAAGTACGTCCAGGAAAGCGTTTTGTGATTTCTTTCTAAGATTCCTTGTCTCGTTTAACTCTACAGTAAAATGTCTTTGTTGGTTAAATATAATCGACGTTGCCCTTTGACAGGAGCTGAACAGTCTCTGGTCACTTGCCTGCTAATTTAAATTATTTTTCAGAGGCAAGAGTACTGTTCTTGGGTATATATAGTATCAAGCCGGGACTTGTTAGGGACAAAGGTCAAAATGTAGGTAGGCGCCGGGCTGAGTATTTTGATAGTGAGGATTGCTCACCCAACTAGGTTTCTTTTCTTATACTGTCGGGCTGATTGTCTATGAAATGTGTGGTCTGTATAGCCCGAGGAGGTTCGAGTTGAGTAAGAGCTTTTGCTTGTTGATAATTGGTGAGTTTCTGTATCCGAAAATCGTGATGCCATTGTATTAAACGTAAAATTCTTTTTGTTGGAGTTATTATTATCGGCTCTGCTTTCGCTTGACCATTATTCGACGGAATATGCTCTGGGCTTGGATGCGTACTCTGCAAATGATATTGGTGCAGTGTGGGTATAACTACATCGATAGATGTCTGTCTGCTCTTGGTTGCACCGTCTCGTATTTTAAGAAAGGGCTTTTTGTTTTCTTTTTTTTTGCTCCCAAATTTGAGTGATATTCTTCCGGATACTTGATATTTCTGAATACGGATCAGCAGATCTACACCTTACTACTTGCCTTGTATATCATAAGTTGAATATGCTAGTATATTGTTTATTATTAGGTCAAGTATTATCTGATAAAGTTATGTTCCTTGGCGAGAAATCTGAGCTTAGTCTGAGAGAAGCCGCCAGACAATTGCTGGGACTATTTTTAAATGTAGAAGAGGGTATGGTTCTTTCGCTTACTGCCTAAGACGTGAGACCAGGCTGTGATGAGATGCTGAAGAAGGAAGCGTTTAAGCTAACCTCGTCACTTGGAGTATATAAGTCGAGAACTTCTCTAGCGTTTGTCGAATCTGAGAGCGATAACTCCTGGTTCATATCGGTAGAGATTAATAAAAGGTGCCCCTTCTAAGTCTGTGCGTAGTAATGATAGACCAGTGCTGATCGAAGGAGATCTTGAAGATATTCCTGTAAGATCTGGTTTGATAATTTTGAATAGAATACGAGACGGAGCCATTTCAACAGTAAATAATCTGTGAAAGAAATCATTTCAAAGCTTTCACGTATACCTGGAATGTATTCGATGATGACAGTCAAGGGTTGGCCCCAGAGAGGCTCCATGCTTACCATTATTGTCAAGTGTCGGTGCTGATGATATTATTTCCCACTTCTTCGCTATTTCGAGATTAAACAAGTTCTACGATTGAACTGTGTGCTGGTTTATAGTTTTCTCTGATTAAATAGCTGGAAGAAAGCCGCGATGGTCTATTGCTGAACGTAATGGGCCACTTACAATTACACGTGGACGGCTCCATACTCTGTTGTCGGTTGTATGGTATCCTATTGGCGAACAGTTATGAGGGGGGCACAGAACACCTTCTACTTTCCACCAAGGAAAAACACCTTGTTGGATTTTGGCGCAAAGGACCTACCTATATAGATGCCTCGATAAGTTAATTCTTGGTCGAAAGAAAGGGTACACAAATTGCATCGGTGATTCATTCTCAACTATGCGTGAAATTTGCTGAAATATATATTTAGATTGTTACGATCTGAT
Organism: Aspergillus novoparasiticus; assembly: GCA_009176405.1. NCBI lineage: Eukaryota > Fungi > Ascomycota > Eurotiomycetes > Eurotiales > Aspergillaceae > Aspergillus > Aspergillus novoparasiticus. The sequence goes on along the minus strand of ML733490.1, from coordinate 56,502 downwards.
ATCGAAAACGCTCTTATGAGAAAAATTGCCCCCGTTCAACAACTCCTGTTCTTTGTACCATGCTGTTATCAGACTTATTAGCTACGTCTCAGACAACATGATATCCCACATCTGTTTGAGATTGCACTAACAATTCTCAAGCTATACTCCCACGCTGCGAAGCCCCTAAATCAAACATAATCGTCACCCCGAGAAGGAAAGCATATTAATATACGAACATTTCCTTAGTAAATTACACCAAAAAAAAATATGACAATACCCATGCGGCTAGAAAATAGTCTTTTAGATAAACTTTTGATGACAATAGATTGTATCGTTGACCTCCCACTGCCGTTGTGCTAGGGTTGATCTACCAATTGCGCGGCAAGACAATCCAACCAAGCTGTTGCATAAGCTCCACCGTTTTGGGGGCTGGAGATCCACTAGAAATCTTGACAATGATTCTGTCAAGAGACCCGATAGCTCTGAACTGTTTGTCAATGTCTTGCAATGCATCTTGGAGGAATCGAACATTGATGTCTTTGTCTGTGTCAAGAACGCAGTTCGTACTATAAATGAGGGTTTCCGGTGTTTTCAAGCTAGTGCAGCGTTCTTGCAGCAGTGGCAAAGTCTGCCAGCCATCCTCCCCTATCTTTATATCGTCCAGTTGGCCATATACCCTCTCTGTGGCTGGAAGGTTCATCCGTAGGTATGACAGAGAGCCTGTTTTCACCGAGCCGATGCAGTCTAGAAAAGACTTTAGAAGACTGCCCTGACGCTTCGTCCCTTCCTCGAGGGCAAATTCATTCTCACTATAAAGAACCATTTTCGCTTCGTCTAAAATTTGTCGATTGGTATATAAAAGCGCAAGTCATTGGGGTGGCCTTTCGGTGCCAAATGATTCTATTCGATAACCTGGGTCCTGAAATAGGAAGAGTGGATGTGGCACAGCCAGTACTTGTCTGTAAATATTGTGACACAGATCGATCGGAAGGCTTAAAAAGCCGGCGTGAGTTGAAGATGTTGGCCGAGAAAGAGGCTTGTTCGACGTCGCAGCCGACATGGTGTCGAGGATCTTTCGCAGGACCTTCTGCCCTCACTGGTAACGGATTCTCTTGAACGATAAATGCAGTATTCGAGGCTTAGTCGGTGCTTCTTTTTGAGCCTGTAATCGGGTGTTCGTGGTACGATAAGAGTTTGTAGGTGATGGGCAGGATGACATTCAAGGCAGATCTTTATGTTATGTCTTTGGATTTTTTTTTTCTTTTTTTTTTTTCTTCTTCTTCAGTGTCTTTGGGAGGCTAACAGGCGAGGAGAGTTCGACCAAAGGTTCAACAGTAATCTAGCCATAAGTTGTATCAGTATACATATATGTGAGGTACTAAATGGCTTGCACGTCCTACTTCTGATGATTCTAGAAATGCAGAAAGTTGTTTCTGTGATAAGTTAAGCCGATGGGGTGTACCCTCGTGTAACATTTGTATTTCTTTGCTTATCATTGCTACAAATTCATACTATAACAATGCTACTATATTGGCAGGCACACTTATTAACTGAGCCTGATCGGATCCGAAGTAAATGACGGCGATAATTCAATGGACTTCGGCAAAGTTCTGGCCAAATAAATAGTTCACTGAATTGGAACCATGACTACACCACAAAATCCTGTTAATGAGTTGGGGGTACATATCACGAACAGATCGGAAAATTGAATTGAACCCATGCGCAAGCAGAAGGCAGAAGATTAAGAGGCTTTCTACAATCAAGTCGTCATGTTAGCTTGCTGATCAAATACACCTGCAAAAGGGGGTAAACCCTCTTTTAAATTGGAACTCTATAAACAAGCACTGCTACTGCAGAGAAAGGTATTATACACAAAGATACAAAGATGTGTAGTCATATATACACGAAGGGAAATTAGATCTTGCCCGCACCAGCAGTCTTGGGGACGTTAACCGCGGCCTCAGAAGCCGGGGTAGCAGGGGCAATTTTGAGGCCCTTGAAGTCACCGAAGAAGGAGGTATCCTTGAGAGGGGGCAGAGTGCCGGACTTGGTGAGAACATTGACTTCGCAGGCGCGGCCGAGGGCGGAGCTGCACCGCTTGTTGGAATTGGCGTCGGGGGAGAAGAAAGCCTTGCCCTTGAAGTCGGCGACAATGGCCTTGACATCGGTGAAAACGTTGCCCTCGAAGATACCCCTGGCAGTGGCCTCACCTCCCTCAAGAGCGTGGCCAGTGTTGCCGTCCCAGACGTTGTTCACGGCGTGCAGGAGGGTACCGCCGCTCAGGGCAGGGCTGCGGCCAGAGGTGTGATAGATGTGGTTGTTCTGAAGAGTAATCTGGTCTCCCTTACCAACCATCTCGAAAGTCCAATAGTGGTATCCGTTGCATCCGGCAGAGAAGGGGCTGTCACCGTTGATGAAGTTGTTGGAAAGAGTCACACGCTTGCTGGTGTTGAAGCCGAAAACGTAGTGCTGACGTCCGATACGAGCAGTCTGCATGCGATTAGTATTGGGTCATAAAGGGAATGGAGATATACACACAGTAACGTGGTCAACCCAGATCAGATCAGCGCCATCAAAAGAGATGGCATCACCGCCCCACACGTACTGGGGGTTTAGGTCGGTAATCTGGATGTTCTGGACAATGATGTTGGTAGCACCACCGCGGAATCTCAAACCCTTGCCCTTGATGATACCCTTGTTACCAACACCGATGATGGTCTTGTGTGAGGCGACATCAATGGGGGTCTTGGCAGCGGTGTCCCAGGTTCCAGTGGATCTGGCGGCGCTTCCGCAGTCGTCCTGGATGATCTTCTGGCATTTTGCGCCTTCACCCCAGTTGGCACAGACGGTTCCCTTCGAAGTGCCCTCCGTTCCGGTGTAGTCGTACAACTTGTCAAGGACAATCACACGAGGGGAAGGATCGGCGAGTAATTTCTTGAGTTCGTTGATATCCTTCGGGGTCTGAGGTGCAACGTTACCACCACCCGTCACGCCAGAAGCGAAACCTTGGGCGGCACCAGAGACTTTCTGGGCGACACCGAGCTGGGCGAGGGCCAAGAGGGCAGCAAAAGTGACTGACAAAATCTTCATGGCGGGCAAAGTTTTTCAAATCTTGCTTACTTGAAAAATGGTAGGAAAGCCACGACAGATCCAGAGCCTTTTAAATTTTGGGTTATTACTACCAGATCAGAAGCAAGCAAAGGATAACGCGGTAACAACCGAGAGTAAAATTAGGGAGTGGGTGGGTCCATGGTATGAAGGATGAGACAGTTCAGTCCTAAACATCCGTCTCCAAAGAAGCCAAGACTAGGCGTCATCCGGTCCCAGGAAAACTACAAGATCTAATTCTCCGGGTCCGATCTCCGGCTTGTACCCTTTCTCCACTAATGGACTCTTTGTTGAACCCTGTATCTGTAACGGGCGGGGCCATCCAGCTCCATCTCTTTGCCTAATATGGGAGATCCTGTCGAGCTAAGAACAGGCGCCAAGCGCTTAGAGACCGTGTTGGAATGGTTCGACTGAGACCAACAAGGCTCGAGTGCACGGGTTTGGATGTTTTCCTTCCGTGGTTCTGCGGAATCCGGCTCCTCCGGCTTCCTGTTAGTACCCCAATTAATCCTTGTATAGTGGGATTAAATGTATATTGACGCGGGTTGTCGACAAGACAATATATGTCTAACAACAGGCCATGACTAGGAAAGGGAGGTCAACGGGGAAACCGAATCAGACAGGGGTGGGGTTCTAATCCTATACTAACAGCGGGCCCATATTTTTGAAACTTTATTCCAGAACACTGCCTCATATAGCTTACCTTGAGAATTATAGGGCTCGGTGAACGGACCAGTGGAATTCCAGGGAGGTGGAACATGAACCGTGGCGTGAGAAAAACTAGGCGTTATGGTTATCATCAACTCAAAACACTAGTAGCGCCGATCGGCACTGTTCCGAGCGATGGAGAGGGTTCGCTCAGGGCTCTACCCTTCTTTCCTTGCTCCACCAACTGCCGTCCATGGCCTTGAAGTCTTTCTAAAATTTTATACCACGTCAGCCAAGCATATGACTGTGGATATGTATTTCAGTAGAGTGCATGGTATATCACAACTGTATAATGTCCACTCCGCAGACTAAGTTAGTGTGAATACACTTGCTCTATTGAATGAAGACCGAACCAAGCCTAACATAACAGTCCATTCTCACTATTCTACTATACCTGAAGATCAAGACTGATACGATTGATTTACGAACTTTAGTTCAAGACATCACCGAACTACCCCGAAATGTCTTTTGTGTGAGATCATTAGACAAGCACTGGAAAGGCATTGCTATTCATTCATCACCTCTGAAATAGCCTCCAATTGTATGGCATGTTATACGGAGGGATTCCCCGGAACTTGTAGCAAGATCTCCGAGACAAGGGGCTCTTCAATATACCCACATCGTAGATTCATCTCCACCAAAGCACATCCTGTCGTGATGTAAGAACCGTTCATCACCAGTTCCGCGTCTTTCGTTACTTATCGGATGGAACCAGGTCACGTTGTCACAGCATACACTCTTTCTACTAAACCGACTGTTTAGCAGAATATTACCGATTAGTGCATGTTTGAATTATTATCATATGCATTCTGCCTACGTATTCATGACTCCTTAAAAATCGAGTCTCTACGGAAGAAGCGGTTGTCTCAAAAAGGAAAAAAAAGGGAGTATGAGGGGTTCCTCGGTAAGTTTGCCGGAGGGTCCCCTTGTTATAGTCAGTGGGGACTAGCCTCTAGGAGGATTTATTTACAGTGAGGCTAGTGAGGGATTGGCTGAGACGACATGTTCCAGAATGCCGACTTATATAACTCGGTTCTAGAAGGGCTACATGCGGCCCGGGAGCATCGGATATATATCTCAGCCTCAGAGTTTGCTTCAGACGTTAATGTTTCCACTTCTTGTTGTCTGTGAGCTTGCCTTTGCAAAAAATCGTAGAATAAGAATAGACTAGAAGTTTAGACCCTCGAAGGTTTTGTCGACATTCCTTGAACAGAAAAAATACAACTCTTCCAACAGCATCATGCCGCGATTTCGTCTAGCAGACAGCATTGAGCTAAGTCATCCCATGAAAGATGAACCACAACCCAATCTTGAACTAAAGTATTTGACTAGCTGTAACAAATATATACAAGGAAGAAAGGTTGCTTTGTATGCACCCCTACGCTGGGTTTGCATAGTATTGCTGTGGGTCAGCTTTCTCTGAATCTTCGTGTTGTGACCTCATGAGTTGTTAATGCTACCACGGAGATCGCGACGCACGCGACAATCGATTTTTATGAATACGAGAAGATTTAAACAGTAAGCCGTATAATGACAAATAAGGATAGTATGGAAGCAGTCCATGTGCTGAAGTCTTCACATGAGGTATGAGGCACTGTTTCCAAGTCATTTTCGTCTGAAACACATCAAATGATGCGATTGAAACACCATTCATCACCACCAGAGTAAGAAAAGAAACAATTACAAGACTGAAACCGTCAATATATTCTAAATTGATTCCTTGTAAGTGAACTTCGACCTCATAACGAGGAGAATATTAAGTAAAACTCCAAAAGCGACAGATGTAATCGACTGCTTTATTATGCCGAACATCCTAAATATGTGTCCTTCGCGATAGCACTATAAATGTGGAGCTAAGGAAGAATTGAAGGTCAAAGGTGAATTATCACCTTGGTCCTGTTGGGACAGTCGACGAATGGGTCCTGTTTAACAAAGTGTGGGATAGAGATATCTTGAGTTATGGGTTGCTCTCCCCTCGAACAGCCCAGATGATCACAAAAATATGGTATCCAATGGCTCTAGAAAGATGCAAGGAAGACAAGTGTTAAATTCATAGACAAACCGACTAGTCACCATCCAGCGAACATCTTATTGCTGGAGCCTATTCCAGAACTCTTCGATAAACCCCGCGACCTCCGGTACCCTTTCCCTAACTACTCCATGACCGACCTGGGGCACGACCACAACATCCTGCATCCCAAGCTCATGCAAGTCCTGCACGCTGCACAAATCATCCAACTGCCCCAGAACACATCGACACTTGATCCCCGTCGTCGCCGCTTTCGCAAACTCAGCATGTTTATCAAAAACCCCACCATCCCTAAAAATACCGACTACGCTAGCGACATGCCCTGCATGCTCTTTCATTTCCCAATCTCTGACAGCCTCTGCCACAACCTCACCTCGTGCCACCCTCTCCTCCCAATCCGTAGGCACAACTAACCGGCCCCCTTCCAGCACCTCGAGGATCCAATCTCGCGCCGCCTCTTCCAACCCCTCCCCACCACGCAAGTAACCTTTCTGCACCTCATCGAGCCCGGCGGTGCGGCGTAGGCCCGCTGGGGCAACCAAAGCCATCGACGCGACGCGCTCGGGGTGCGCCGCCGCAAAACTTGCAGTAGTAGACCCGCCAAAGGAATAGCCAATGAAATGGGCATCAGTCCATCCAAGATGCACCATCAAGGTTTCTATTAATCCATGGAAGAGAGCCGGGTCATGCGCCAGAAACGGTGTTTCCGAGAGTCCGTGGCCCCACAGGTCCACTAGGACACAATGAGCCGAGGGGAAACGCGATGATAGTGCGCTGGCTAATGGCTGGAGGCCGATTGCAGGCGTCTGCACACCGTGGACAAATAGTACCCGGGATATGGGCTGTTTACCAGCCGTGGAAACAGGAGATGAGGTGGGTAGTTCGTAGTATGCTGCTTTGCCGTGAGGTGTTTGTAAATATGATGCTGGTGGAAGCTGGTTACCGAAGGTTGCGACGAAGGCGGCTTCCGATGGGGCAGGAACGGGCTGCGCTGCGCCGCTGGGTGGCACTGTCCCAGGGCGGGGGAGCACGATTAAAGGCTTAGGCATGGCGGGGATATTTTGTCTATGGTCGCAATGATAGTCAGGTAAGGTGGAGAGAGATTTGGAAATATTGATGTCGATCTGCCTACTTATCGCTTTTCTGCCTTGTGTGTCCGCCTTCGATAAAGTGCGCTAGATAAGGGTCTGTAACACTTTTCTCTAGGAGAAGTAGGGTGTAAGAAGGAATTAGGGCTGTATAAGAGGTTAAATCTGTATTTTGAGACAGAAGTATACAGTATAAACTTCCTTAATTATTGTTTGCGGAACGTTTTTATTCCGGATCACACAGTCAGGTGACCTGTCAGGCGGCTTTGTTCAGCCTGGTCGATCGCCTGCGGGGAAACTTCTGGCTCTTGTTGTTGATTGCCATCTTCTGAGATCTACTTAGCTATTCATTAGTCGAGCAAATATTGGCATGACACTAGGAGCTTTGGATTGCCTCCCAAGGGAGATCTTCGACCTAGTCTTGGGTTATTTGGGCGGCCGAAAGCACGGACCTGAACCGCCAGATGCGTATTTCCGAGCCCATGGCGACTCGCAAGAGAGTGACCAGCCATCCTGGTATTCTTCGAAACTTCAGACACTGGTTTCGTTATGTCTGGTTTGTAGGCATCTATGCAGAGCTGTTCAACCCATCTTGTACCAGGAGTTCATGTTGGGGTATGGCGATTCATGGCGCTCAGATCTGTATACCTGGCACGGTCGACTGTCTTCATTCATGCGGACCGTGGCATATCGACGGGATTTGGCAGCACTGGTGAGGCGAATCTATATTCACCCATATCTATTGGAATTCTTTGGCGAGGAAAAGGAAGTTCTATTGTTCGATTGGAAGCGACACAAGAAGAACTGGAAATTCATTCGTCGGCACCCGCGAGAGGTACATCAGCGAGGACGAGGCTCGGTCAACGCTCCAGGAGCTTACGCAGGCGTTAGGCATGGAAAGGCTGCAGCAATTGTCAGCCGGTGACCTCGTGACTGTTTTGATCACTGAGCTGCCAAATCTAGAACAGTGCAGTATTCAACTTAGCCCATATAACGATGAGATTGTTCGATCCTCGGCGCTTCAGGCGGCTGACATTTCACACCTCCCTCTAAGGACGATCGACATTTGTTTGGGAGCCACGGTAGCGGAGGCGCATTGCAAAGGTCTATTCAACCTTGGATGGTGTGCGGAACCTCTTTTAAGCGTTTCTATTAACTTAGAAACACTCAATCTTCATATGTGTAACGGCATCTCGCCCAAGGCCCCATTTCCTCCCCTCCCGAATCTCAAGACTCTTTGTCTCACGTATAGTCGCCTTGCGGAGTGGGACCTTGAGGGGTTGCTTTCGTCTTGTACCGGCCTACGCAACTTTTTCTATGAGGCTACGTCCGGCCTTTGGCCACAGGATCGCTACGGGCCCGCCTCCTATGATTGCAGTGATCACTTTCAGCTGGCAAATGCGGTCAAATATCTCAGCCGCCACACCATGCTTGAAACAATACATATGGACCTTCGCTGGCGAGGCCACAGCCCCTATCGGCCACAGCCCCGAGCTGTCTTCAGCTTTCGCCACTTCCCTGCGCTGAAACATCTGTTCCTAAACTTGGATGAGTTTCATTCTCAGTTCTGGGCGGGGGATCCTGAGCAGGATTCAGAACTACTGGTCCAACTTCTTCCCCAAAGCATCTGGTCATTCCATCTCGCTGGCCATATCACAGATGACCTCTATCGTCTCGAGAAGAGCCTGCTTGGCCTTGTTCATGCTGTGTCGCGCGGCCAATTCCCGGGGTTGGAGGAGGTTCGATGGGACCAAAATGCAGAACTGAGTAGTGAGTGTGAATTGCGTGTGCGCAAAGTATTTGCAGAGGCAGGAGTTAGCTTTCATTATGACAGCTGGCCAACGACCAGCACTAGGTTCGGCGACGGTGGCGGGTTACCCGCCCCCAATTACAAGAATCCATTCCCCCTACCACGGGAAGAGGACTACGAAGTTCTTTGATCACCAACAAAAGGATGTGCCACAGGCAGAATCCAATCCCCCGTTCTTGCTGCCAATATATGGGCTACAAATTCCTCAGTGTCGGCAGGCCGTCCCCGTACCCCGAGACACAGATGGCATGGCGTAGGACCCATAGCGTGCCTGGAAGCTGGTGCCGAGGAGGGTATGCGCAACGTGAGACCCTTGGCCTATAGACTATCTATTTTATTTATATTAGGACTATTACAGATCTTGATGGAACCCAGCTGGTCATAATCATTTCAAACCAATGTCGAGATTTCTTCTCTACACTGATCTACATGATGATTCACTATCAAACATGTCGTCCGAGGACTTTCCTTACTTGTGGTGTCTCATATGGATAATCGGTATATATAACAGCAGGGATTATGTACAAGCATACCTGATTATCAGGCCATATCTTTCCTCACTGGAAGGTCTTCCCTCCCTCAGCCGTACCATTATGCAAGTTCGTCCACCTCTTTTTCAATAAATGAGCAGCAGCCTTTGGCTTCCGATCCCTGGTAAAAACACCCTTCTTATTACCATCAACTCGACTAACCCCCACCGCAGTCTGAAAGTCCGCGAAATTCCAGACTTGTTCACCTGCCATGGCCTCAAACCGATCAAAGACTCGATGATACATATCCAGCATCTCAACCTGGAACTCCTCGCTCCAGGGAGTAACCATGACCGAATGCAAGCCCGCCACCGTGTCAGCTCCGTACTCTGTCATGACAATCGGTTTGTCATACTTTTCAGTCCATCCGCGGAGCTCCTCTTCCAGCGCGGCTTCTGCCTCGTCGAGCTCAGCCGTTTGGGTGTACCAACCAAAATACCGGTTCAGGCACAACACGTCAAAAAGGTCTGAAATACGGTCTGCCTTATAGGTAGCAAGACCCACATTGGCGAACGTGACAGGTCGCGTCGGGTCAAGCTGACGAGCCAGCTTAGGCAGAGGTGCGAAGTATTCGCGGGCGCCGTCTTCGTTAGAAGCAGGCTCATTAGCGATAGACCACATGACCACGCTCGGATGGTTTTTGTCGCGGTGGATAAGCTCACGGATAGCCTGGGCATGTGCTTCGCGAGTCTTGTTGTTAATGCGATCTGGGCTGAATGTAGCCGGCGGGTTAGACGTCTGGGCTCCCGCTCCGATGGAGAAGGCTAGACCGACGGCGGGTGTTTCATCTATCACGACTATGCCCTGTCGATCGGCATATTCCATCACCTCCTCGGCGTATGGGTAGTGCGAAGTCCGGAAGGAGTTCGCTCCCATCCAGTGCAACAACTGAAAGTCGTGTACCATGTAGGCTTGGTCGTGACCCTTGCCCCGGACAGCAGTATCCTCATGTTTGCCGAATCCGGTAAAGTAGAAGGGTTTGTCGTTTATGAGGAACTGTGTGCCTTGTACTTTAACCGTCCGGATGCCCGTTGCTAGCCTGTATGTATCAATAGTCTTGTTGGAAGAGTCTATGATGCTGGCATGGAATTGGTACAGATACGCGGCACCGGGCTGCCAGAGGTGCACGGATGGTATCTGGATAGTCCCGTTCGATCCTGAGCTTGCCGCTACGGTTGTGCCATTCTCATCTAGCACGGCAATCTGAATGGTTCCTTGTGTCGTACTGGCCACAATATTGTAGTCAATCAACCCGGTGGCGCCTTGCACATCCGTCCGAATAGTGATATCCTGAATGTGCTGCTGTGGCACAGAATACAACCACACCGATCGAGCCAGCCCAGCATAATTATAGAAATCATGCTGATAAGTCTGCACCTTCTTCCCCGTCGCCTCCAGAACCTCCACCTTTCCAGGTGGGATCGTCTGATACGTGAGTTCATTGTCGACCGCAATGGTCAGGCGGAATTGTTCTCCAGCAGCAACAAGATCGGTGATATCTGCCTCAAACGGCGTGTAACCGCCCACGTGGTCCGCAACCAAATGGTCATTAATATAGATCCGGCCATGGTGTGTTGCGGCTTCGCTGCGCACCAGATACCGTTCTTCGGACCAGCCCTTTGGCACAATCACATCGCGCTGGTAGTACACCCATCCGACGTGATCGTGGATCTTGCTGTCTGCGAAGATGTCATTGTAAGATGCTGGGACCGGGCATTCGAGGGACGTTTTCAGTGGACCTGTCCATGGCTGTGTACTGTTGTCGTCAGATGCTAGAGCAAATTTCCATAGCCCGTCAAGGGAGATGAGGTCTCGGGTGGTAGTTTGCTGCGGTTTGAGCATGACCTTCGAGTAGCCTCCTCTGGCCAGATCATCGCGAGGATGATGGGTATGGGTGTCCGTGGTGACACACAAGGCAAGAGGTATAAGAGAGAGGAATCCTAAAGTCCTTGAGAGTTTCATGGTCGATGGAATCTGCGTCAACAAATATCCTTGAGATCCTCTCTGTTCGACTGACAGACTTTCTCTAGATATTCAGATTGTTTAAATAGCATCCTGACACACTAGACGGCTATTGATAAACGTCGGCAACTGAAAATCTGAGTGCACTACTCAAATATGGTCAACGGGATTGGCTGCTGCGTCAGGTTCAAACTCCGATATAGATGAAGGCTCATTGCGGGGTACGTTCAGAGGACTCCGGGGATAGGTTGGAATCTCACTAGCAGCGCAGCCAAGACTGTGGGGAGAAACTTAAGTGTCGGGATGTGGAGGTTGAATGCCGATGAGTTGGTAAGCCAATTGTTCATCATAGTTGAAGGCCAAACTGCTTAGCTGGTCTACCTTGTGCGTTCTTTACCAGGCAGTGGACCGGCGGATTCAAAGGCCTTCAAGCATTTATCTAATCTACCATATAAGCCATGCCTAGGGGGTAGCGATAGGACGGCGTCGAAAAGGCGTTCTTACTCCGTTAATTGATATTGTACCCCACCAGACAAGTACTAAACTGGAGTGAGGATATCCTGTTGCAACGTAGATCTTTCTCTTGAGCACTGAATGGCCAGATCAACTGAAGCGTATCCATGTATCCATCAGATTTAAGAGGCTATCTATTCGGAAATAATAAACCTTTCTGCTAACGTCACCAACAACTCGAAAACCTTTCTAACATGTTCCACATGAGCTGCCTGGTTGGCATTGACTACACGTATAGCATAGACACGGTCCACCACTGTCGATGTCAAGAAAAAGTCACCCTGTTGGTGTATTGTTTCGTAGACCTTCCTGGTCAAAGCCTCAGAATCTAGTGTTGGCAACTGACTAGTTGGCAAGAGGCGGAAGACCGTCAAGGCAAATGTTGGCTGGGTGATAAAATCGAACATGTCGGGTCGGCTACGCAACATTTCGGCGAATTAATCCCATTAGAACTATCCCAATAAAACTGAAGTTTCGAGGGCTTGCTCACTATCATCTAGACCACTTCACCCACGTAGTCCCTGCACTGATTGCCTGATTCACATATCTTCTCCTTGCTCCTTCATTGAATATCCAGGCACCCTCATAGTCTCTAAACTCAGTTCTGTAGGCACCTGGTAGATTGCTCAATCCACTCTCATCATCATCATTATAGTCATCCTGAGCAAAATACCATGAGAGGAACAGCCTCCAGATGGCTTGGGAAAGCACCACCATCAATCCTAACTCGGTTGTTGTACCTGGTTTAACGGAAGTACGGCGATTTGAAATGATTAAAGAAGATCGGTTCAGTGGCGCTGCTTGTAAACATTGCCATATAGACAGGCCCTTTCATAGTTGCCCGACATAGAGCAACTCGAAAACCTCTGGAATATAACAACAGGAATACTTCCAATGGCACTAACGGGATTGACGCATCTCACTCGTCATATCTTACTAGAGTGTAAGTATTATACTCTTCCATCATATCAATGCTCATATCCTAATCTATACCAAGGGGCCAGCCGTACTTCCAATACGGACTCTAAGAAACCACTAAAGAGAAAGCGATCTGACTCAATCAAGGAAAGAGTAAGTTTGTATCTATTACCCGTCACGGGAATACCTAGATATACAGCTAACAATAGTGCGTCGACTGGAATCAGTGTTGTGTAAGTACCAAGAAAGACGATCCAATAGAGATCGCCCATATTTAGCCATCTAGTATGGCGGGCAACCCGCAGAACAGCAAATTTCTTGGCTTTTTCTACGCAGCTTTTGGAAGCCAGACAAGATACAAATAGGAAAAGAGTCGTTATAGGTCCCGAGGGCGCATATCTATCCCTATGGCATGATGGGCAAACCAGAGAATACACAGGGACCATTCTGGACTCAATTAGAGTCCTTCTGACACCCCGACACGATTGCCAAGTGGAAGAGTACTGTGATGGGCCCGGATGGCACTGAGGTTTTGCAGAATGTTCTCTGTCTATCAAGAGATGCCCATGGGTTATGGGGTAAAGCTCGCTTTGCCCTCAGGCCAGTCCAAATGTCAGTCGACCGCAAAGTCCTGACTGTGCAGCTTTTCTAGATTCCTCTTCCACAACACATGAAGGAGATGAATCCGAAAGCGACACCCTCCCATCAGACCTCGGCCACACTTGGAAAAGGATCAAGCTTTTCGACTGTGAAACGGAAAAGCAGATATATTCGGGCAATATCATAACGATCACAACAGCTGATCCCGATGAATATCCTCTGCCATGTTTCGACCTGTTGGACGTCCAATGGTTTCTGACGCGAGCATTGGGTTTGAGCGGTGCCAGACATACGTTTGAATAGATTACCGAGAGGTGCTCCACTAGTGTCTACTGCATATGGACAATGTTGGAACATTGTATACAAAGGCTACTATGCGTTTGTCGGGGAGCAGTTGGCAAGAAGCCGTCCCTGCTTGGTGAATATGAACACCGGAGACTCACTGTCAGCGGGCTCTTTCAATCTAGAAGTGGGAAGTCTGCGGTTTATAGGAGATACTAACAAGGTAGTCGATTTCTACTCAACCAGAGTCGGTTAAGCGTTGGGTCTTTGGACGACTTGACGAGCAGGGTCTAACTAAAGATATCAATTGGCGAACATACGATGTTATGCTAAAAGAACCGTATCGACGTCAAATCCTACGCGATCGCGTTGATCGTTTACAAACCTTGGATTTCACCATCCCGTTGTTCGGTGGCGCTACCCAGGACGAACTGAGGGAGTTCGGTAATTCTATTAACGATATCCAAACCCAGTTCAACGAGGCTGCAACCCAGTCAGCAGGACGGTATGTCGATATGGCCCGGAGGAGTGGGGCAGCGACTCAGAGAAAGACAAGGATGTTCTAGGCAAATGCTTACGAACTAGTCTACATACCGCTAAAACAATGGCCCGATTAGTGGAGTTGGTAGATTGTCACGGCAGACTGACCTCGAGCTCTAAAGTGATGCTATTCACATTCAGTACGGGCAGCATATCTCGGACAGAGCAGCAAAGTTTCTGGACTAGGTTGTCCTGCTAATGGACACCAGACAAGGTAACAAAATTCAAAGAGGTGGTTACGGGTCCCCAAGGCACTGAAGTCACTCGGGGCGTATTATGGCTTTGTTATAATTCGCATACGGTATGGGCCAAGGCCAGATTCGTCCTACAGGCCATTGAACTATCAGATGATCGGAAAGTCTTAAAGGCCATATTTTTCTGGCTGGCGATCTTGAAATACTTAAAGAGTATTGATATTATGATGAGAACTTTTCTTCCATCCAAGCTAAGTTTTGTTGGCAGACGAATCAAGCTGTTCAATTGTGAGACAGCAGTGCAAATGAATATAGGGGATCTTATCACGACGGAGACGGTTAATCCCGACATGTATCCTTTGCCCTCCATCGAATGGTTGAATATGCAGTTTTCATTTGCTCGTGCATTGTGTTTGAACAGTGCCGCCAATCTTGACTAGGAGGAAGCGGATAGCAGTGCCTCTGAAGAAGAGGAGGATATGCTGGTGGCTCAACCACGAGGTCAAGCACACAACCTTCAAGCGAACCAGTATTCTTCGCGGGCGTCGAGCCAAACGTCAAGCAAAGGAGCGCCAGGCTCCCGCGATACATCTCGGAGCTTCAGCCCATCTGTCAGAAGCCAGCATTAGTTAGCAGAAATTGAATTCCGTTGTCGCGCTAGTCCATCGGGCCCCCGATAGAGCCAACGCATACTTCTACTAGAATCCTTAGCAACTGAAGGTTTGGTACAGAAGATTATGGGCTGTGGAGAACACAACTTGCCGTCTATAATATCGACTTGAGTTATCCATTAATATAAAAGATTATATGCACAATCTTACCCCAGAACACCCGAAGGAGAAATAAAACAAAGCCGACCGGTGCTATTCCACGAATACTGTCAGAGGTTAACTAGCAGTGCGGCCTGGAGGCCATATTGTCTACCCGAACTATATATAACAAGACCAGGTTAGAAAGGGTAATTGAATCTCTATAATTTCAACTGTGTAATGTCACTAGCCAAGAAGTATTTGTCTGAATATAAAAGATTCAAGTTCAGTTCAACAAACGTAAAAAGAAGAGAAATAGTGTTAGTCAAAATGTATATCTTTATTTGAAATGCCTTGTAAAACTATGTGCTTCGCGGAGGCATATTTTAAGGCCGACCGCTAGAATCACTTCTTGAATATGGAGTTTTGGCGTGACTTGACCAAAGCATAACAGGCTTCATTGAAAGCTTGCGCGAAAATAGCAATACAAAAAAAGAGCAACGCCATTACCAGACCATGCTAAGGCACGCCAGTGAGAATTCCACTGTCGAGGGGTAAGGCTCAACGCTGTACAGGATGACAAAGGCAGCCTTGCCAGCGGATAAATACGGCTGCCACCCACGCTATTCTCGTCTTTCTCGCTGGTCAGTTTGGAGTCAACAGGATACAACTCCTTTTGCAGTCATGGGTTCGCGAAATGATTCGGTTCTTTCCTCTATTCGCCTCAGCCTGGTTATGGTTGCGCTGTGCCTTGCTGTATTCCTGACTGGGATGGTAAGGAGTCCAGCTTTGTAACACCAGCTGAAATTGCAGATGTTGACATCGTTTTTTAAAGGACCAAACAATCCTTGCGACAGTGACCCCGTCACTAACGAGCGAGTTCCACAGCATCGATGATCTGGGGTGGTGGACTGCCGCATACCTGACCATGCTCAGCGTATTCCAGATTCCGTATGGCAAGCTCTACAGTCTGTTTTCAATCAAGATCGTCTATCTTTCGGCGATTGGGATCTTTGAAATAGGCTCTCTAGTCTGTGCTACGGCCCCCAACTCCATTGCCATGATTTTTGGTCGCGCGATTGCCGGCGCTGGGGCAGCTGGTATTTTCACCGGTGGAATTATGATCACCACGAAGATTATCCCACTCGATCGCCGGGCCTCCTACCTAGGTATTATGTCCGCTGCCTTTGGCGTTGCTGCCATCGTAGGACCTTTTATCGGGGGCGCCTTTACGGACAGATCTACATGGCGATGGTGCTTTTACATCAACCTACCACTGGGTGGCTTGAGCATCTTGGTATGTTTTTTGCTCGTGAATACACCGGTGGACTCTTCAATCGCCTCACTGTCATTGTGGGATCGAGTCCGCCAGTTTGATATCTTTGGGATGGTCAGTATGATGGGTGGCATCGTTTGCTTGCTTCTGGCCCTCCAATGGGGCGGTACCCAGTACCCCTGGAATAGTGGAAGGATTATTGCATTGCTGGTGGTGGCTGTACTCCTCATGGTGGCCTTTGTTCTCCTTCAGATATTTGTCCCCGGGTCCAAAACCATTCCCCGCAGCGTTTCGAGACATGCGTCGGTATGGCATGCCGTCGGATACGCCATGTGTATCACGGGAGGGATCTACGTGGCCATAGTCTACATTCCAGTGTGGGTGCAGGCGGTACAACACAAATCAGCCCTGGATTCGGGCATCATGCTGACCCCATTGATCGTTGGCTACGTCGTATTCTCGGTGATCGCTGGAGTCCTCACTTCCGGGGTGGGCTACTACAACCCACCAATGATCCTGGGGACCATCCTGGCGAGCGTTGGTGCTGGGCTATTATCGACCCTGTCCACTAACACCGCTAACGGGCGTCTGATTGGGTTCCAGGCATTGTACGGTATTGGTGTCGGACTAGGGTTTGGCCAGCCTAGCTACGTCGTGCAAACCGTGTTATCTGAGGCAGATATCCCGGTCGGTGTGACCTTAGTGACCCTTGTTCAACACCTAAGCTCGGCTATCTTCGTCGCTGTCGCTCAGGGAGTCTTCCAGAACACCCTTGCGCACACCGTCCAGTCACTGGCACCAGGCGTTGACCCTTTGAAGCTAACAAAGTTGGGCGCGACGCAGCTGAGTCAGTTTGTAGACGATCAAGACATGCCACACGTTCTAGAGGCGTACAGCACCGCAATTGCACGGACGCTTTACATCCCAATGGCCCTCAGCTGCGCATCCGTGCTAGGAGCTTGTCTCACACCATGGATCTCCATGACAAAAGCCAAGCCACAACCAACAGACAAACAGCCAACGGAAGACGAGCTGACACAGGAAAAAGACGGTTGCACATCAGGGGTTAACGAGGCCTAGATTGACTCTCTTTGTCGATCATTTCTTTGTTGTAGCATTAGACGAAATTTCATTTCTTTATTCCTAGAGCTTCATGCGTCTTGGCCTTCCTTCCCATGGGAGCACCGTCTCACCATCCCTGTATTCGCCCCCTGCCGGCCTCCACATAATCCAGACGGGATGCGCCTGAACCTCGTGTATTAATCTCCTCCCTTGCATGCTCCGTTCCTTGTGCTCCGAGAAGCTCATGCGCGGTCGCGCGATAGCCACAAATCCATACCGTTGATACAATGCAAACCCCATCTCCGTAGCCTCAAGATACCCTTCCATGCCTAGCGCATCCATATGGCGGACAAACTCGTCCATAATAAGCTCCGTTGCGCCCTGCGATCGATACTCGGGCAATGCCCAGAGCGCATTCCCACCTATACCCACGTCAATCAGCGAACAACCCGAAAGAAAAATAAAAAATAAAAATAACAAACACCAGGGAGACAAAAGAAAAGACATACAAACATGTTTATCCCCCATCAACCTCCCCCTCCACGCCCACAACTGTGCATAAAACTCCTCAGCCAATAACCTCATCTCGCTCCCCTCCGGAAACCACCTCGCCTCAACCCTGGGTGCTCCCGCGCGGTACGGATTACTGTGATGAATGTGGTACATTCCTCCGGCGACAATCTGTCCGGATTCGGTATCGTAGCATTTCAACCAGATAATGTTCGGGTCGGATTCTGCCGCTTGACGTAAGGACTTTTTCACATCCGCAAGGGCTGTCGCTTCAGCCTCGTTGCCTTCCCCAAGGTGGGCGAACGTTAATTCCCCAACGGCTTGGAGGGGAGAGCTCCACGATGTCCAGTAGCTGGTTATTAGCTCGTCCCAGTCTTGGGTTAGATTGGCGCGTGAGACAATGAGGGGCATTTTCGGTTGCTTTGTATTCTATGGGCTGTATTCTATCAAAGATGGTATTTTAACCTTTGGATGAAACGACAGTCATGGTCATGGTCAAAGAAAGGTGCGTGTCACCTTTCTAACGATTAATCCGGGACGCGAGCAAAGATATACGAGGCATCTCAAGTAAGTCGTAACACATGTATAGCAAATGCACCAATAAAACAAAACCCTATTTTCCCACACTCCCCGTACAAGCCTGTGTCACTACACCATCGTCCTCGGCTCCTGGATAACAACCAAGCTAGACTTATTAGCATCCACCGATGACGTTCCAGTCCCACCCTCCGATGTCCGATCACCTGTGGATCCAACCTTTCGACTCCACCGTCCCGAAAAGCCCTTCCTTTTTTCACGCAGGAGCCAACCTCGTGCGGAGTAAACTAGGGGACGGAGGGTGGGTAAGCACGCGGCGATCAAACCCAGACTGACTTCGATCATGCTCCACCAGAGCATTGTGGTGACGGTTTCTGGACCGTTAGACCATAGCTCTCTACAAGGTAAGGTAAGGGAGACTCACGATCAGGGTCATATCCGGCCTCGTACCCAACCAGAAAGACAATCAGGTAAATGGCCAGTCTCACGACGGAGGCTGACAGTGCCCTAGTGGAAACCGTATCAGCGGTGGATCGCAATTAGGATTCCAACAGGAAACCTTACATCAACCCCACCCCGAATATACAACTTAGGGCAATCTTCCGTCTCACAGACATTTGAAGCGTCCATATCTGCATGTCATCGTCAGCCTAACTAGCATCATCCCAGATAATCAACCCATACCTTCGGAAAGGGCAAGAGCAATATCGCCAAATCAGTGATGAGGTCCGAAATGACCAGGGCCGATTCGGCGGCAAGGGGGTCTCCGCACTTATCCCTTACTTCCTGGATAGGCGCCCAATGGAGGTAGACTTTTGTCTTGCAGCCGAATAAAAACAGGAGGAAGAATGCCACGGCCCATACCACCGTTACGGCGAGGCAGATGTTGGAGATGATGGCGAATCGGGATTTCGTGTTCGAGACGAAGATCCGACGATAGAAGAGGATGATGCTCGATTTGATGAAACCGTATGCTGCGATCATGAAGAGTTGGAAGTAGAATTCGATCTTGGCTTCGGTTTCGTAGGCGCGGTTGTACTTTGCTAATGCCTTTTTGGGATCGTCGCTTATGGGGTATGGTGTAGGGTATCCCATTACGTGGACGGAGTAGCCTTGCAGATGTTAGTGAGCGGTTACCATATTCGGTGTGGGGTGCTGATACTAACCATAGATGAAGCATATGCCCATTCCAGTTACCATAATCTGAGTCATGGGAGACGTGTCAGCGGCATGCATTATCTGCATCGTAAAACGGGGGGTATACCGCTGCGGGCACGAGCAGCCAGTCGTCCAGCCCAAGGCGAACCTTTTGCTTTCCTCGAGCGAGGAAACGGAGCATTACACATGCCAGACAAACAATGGGGAGGACGACACCGGCTGCTAGCACTTCGCCGGCTGAAGCAAGCAGAAATGGGAGGTGTGTCCAATGTGGACTAGATTCCATGGTGGGCGTCTTTGAGTGGGTGGATCGGGTGGACCTTGATGGATCTGCGGGTTTGTGAGTTGTAAAACTTTCTATGAGGACACATGCGGCCTTTGTTGAACAGCTTATATGTTCCCTCTCCTGTCGTGTGGAGGTCAGAAATATTTTCCATAGGCAAGGATGAGGCTGACATGGTGCATGACTACGGAGTGTATGTCATTTTCGGATTGATGCTTTGACTTTGGTATCCAGAATGTCCAGTCAGCCTCGTGTATTTGTGGAACACTTGCATAACTGAAAGCCAAGCTATGAGGAGGGGTAGAAGGGGCCTGGCTACGAGAAAGGACTACATTTTCACCGATTTCGGTTTTATTGCAGGATGTGGTTGTCATCTCCATTTCATCAGCCTGTTCTCTATGAGGGGTTATTACTGACTTCTAGACGCGCCTGACACCTAAGAATTGCAGTGGTATATGAAAGCAACCGAAAATGGGACAGGCAGAAGAAGAAGAATATGAGCTGCTTTCCTCAGAACATGGAGCTCAAAAGCCATGGGGGGTGCGAAGACGAGCAGGATTACTGACAGGGCTGGAAACCCGCTTTCTATCTGGGCTGCTCCTTCTTTCTGTATTGTTCAACGTTCTCTTGGTGCTTGGCTGGACATCAAGTCGAGATGACTTGGCTGCACCTAAGCAGCCAGTCTGGGCAAATTCTAGTTACCGACGGGAGGAAGTGAAAGTCGGATTCACGAAAGAAGAGACAATGTGGTGGAATACCAAGTACAGCAGCATGAACGAGAGCGAAGTCAGCAATCTCTGGCATAACGAGATCCCATGGGAAAGTGGGATCATCGCAATCGACAAACAAGAGGCAAGTGCGTTAGGATTGCCCGAGTCGCAGTCTTTCCCGTGGGACGTGACAAAAGGGATCTATATCCTGAATGCACATCATGTTCTCCATTGCATTGTAAGTGTTTCAACATGCTTCATCTGATCTCGAATGTTGAGAAGCTTAGCGCAATCTATACATTTCCATTGAGGAATACCGTTTCAACCGTCCTCAGAGTGTTACTCATCCTCATATCTTGCACTGTCTGGACAGTATCCGGGTGGAGACCATGTGCGCGGCCGATGATACCCTACGATATGTTCCTTTGAATAATATGTCCGGATTCAAGCCCGGAGATGGACAGAAGCGCATATGCCGCGACTGGCATCAGATGCAGTCCTTCGTCGAGAAGCATGACCCATGCTATCGGTATGTTTTTCCTGGGGTTGACAGTGTCTCTAATTTGGAAAGATTCAAATATTGTCCCAATGATTCGCCTTACGTACCCAAGATTCGAGAGTACTTTGGGTATAGTGATGATTGGCTACCGTTTCCATAGCAGCGTTTTGCGTATATGACAAAATGACAATAGCATCGTTTAACACCCATACTCCATAACATAATAAGATCATAATAGCAGCCGTTATCATATCCAAATGCCAAATTGAGTTTCTCCCCGCCGTACCCTATTTCATCCTCATCTTAAATCCTCCATATCACAGGCAACAATACTTGGGTTCGATGACAGCCATATCGGGGTTTGCATTGGGCTCAGCCTCGGGGTTTGGAATTGGATTGGCCATTGCGGTGGCTGCAATCAAGTAGAACACGTAGTGAGAGAACTGCATGTTTTAGGCTTCTTTGAGATCTGTATCACTGAGTCGAAGTCAGCCTACCGTTCCTTAGTTCAAAATATCATTGGAGGGAGGAACCGAACCAGACTGATTTGATTATACGAGACTTGAAGTGCTCTTCTCAGGTTTCTGCTCTAGAGAATGATGCCTATGTCTCCAGATTGACTATATATGTGCAGCCCTCTGATGGTTTCGTGATTTTATACGTTATGACTCGTTCTAACATCAGATGATCATTCCTTCAGCAAGGATGAAGAGCTACCAATGCTATGTGCCTCGTGTTATTGGCTTTTAACTTTTTCTATTTAATCTCCTCTATAACGCGTCGTTGGTTGCATTTCTATTTTTATTGGGTCTGCATTCTGCGACGTTGCAGGACGGACACCACCTAAAGTAGGGCAACGTCCCGTCATCCCCTCTGTTTCTTTGTCCGTATTTGGAGCCTTACCTGTATCGAATCCCTGTTGTCTTGTAACACTGACTCGGCAGCCAGTCAAAAGACCATCATTGTGCAGGTGGTGGGGTAAGACACATTCACCACCATACGTTCCCCTCCTTTGCAAATTGCGTGTAACGGGTATCGTTGCCTAATTGCCTCACTTGCCATACATAACAGACCTCCGGCTCCTCCTCCTCATTGCACTTCTTACTTTTAACCCTCCACTCCAACGATCATCCCAGAAAGCATATCCAATATCTCTTGATTTCTCAACACTATGGACTCGGTGGTAGATGTTCTGATTGCCGGTGGTGGTCCAGCCGGTCTCACCGCAGCCCTCACGCTAGCCCGCCAACTCCATACAGCCGTCGTATTCGACAACAAAAGCTATCGCAATGCGAATGTCTCCCACATGCACATGATCCCAACCTGGGACCACAGAGATCCAGCTCAATTCCGCGCTGAAGCTCGCAACGAAGTTCTCCACCACTATGACACTATCAAGATCGAAGACGTGGACCTCAAAACAGCAGAGAAGACCAGCGATGGACTCTTCCAACTCATCGATGCTAACGACAAGGTCTGGAAAGGACGAAAGTTGATTATTACTACCGGTTCAGAAAACGTCTTCCCTGACATCCCGGGATACGCAGAAGCGTGGGGTCAGAGAATGTATGTATTTTCATCATGAACCACTGTTCCTTAAAATAGCGTTGAATCCAACTAACACGGTCCAGTTATCACTGCCTCTTCTGCAAAGGATATGAAGACCGCTCAACGGAAAGTGCTGGCGTCCTCGCTATCCAATCCATTGGGAATATACCCATGGCAATGCACCATACGGAATCAGCCGCTCAGCTCGCCCGAAAAGTGACCATCTACACAAATGGCGCGGAGGAACTCGGGGCTCAGATTTTCACGACCCTAACAGACAAAGACAAGACCCGCTTCACTGTTAACAATACCCCGATCAGGAAGCTCACCCATACCCGCTCCTCTATTCACCTAGAGCTCGCGGACGGCACGACTAAGGAAGAAACCTTCCTGGTCCATAGCCCCAATACAACTGTTAAGGGTCCGCTCGCTAGCCAGCTTGGTCTGGAGCTTACCCCCATGGGCGACATCAATGCCGCGCCACCGATGCATCAGACCAGCGTGCGTGGGATCTTTGCGGCGGGTGACTGTATCACTCCGTATAAGGTCATCGCGGGCGCGATTTCGAGCGGTTGTAATGCGGCCGTGGCTGCTTCAGCGCAGTTGTTGGCAGAGAAGCATGGTCATCAGCCGCTGTTTTAGTTGCCTTGCAATGTTGTAATGAGTCTTAGCAATCATAATTGTTACGACCAGTATCCATTATGGTGAAGCTCTGTACCAATCACGCAGTTTACTTCCGCGAGGTTTTAGCATGCTATTGCGGTCAATGCTTCTGTCTCATCATCGTCGGGATGATAAGATGTATGTTCATCGCGGGCGAAGAACAACCTGGTGGATGGCTAACAATTGATAGAGTAGTATGTGACCAGGATAGCACGAAACAAAAATCTTAGTTCATAATGAAATGAGATTTCTATATCTAGGGAATCAAGTCGAGTCATAGTACAGTTGCATTAATAGTAGACAGCAAACTTGAAGCGAGTCCTGGTCATATGATGAGACCAGTGGGCTAAGTAGTTGTATGTTTAGTCGCGGATGTGGAATGCAAATATATAAATCCACTCCCACTACCGTCGAGTTCGATAACCGGCCAAAAAAAAAACTCAACTGAAGCAAATAATAACTGTTTCTAAGTATATTTAAGATATATATGAACACAAATACAGTATCCTCAATTTAAATATTTTTCTTTTAAGAAGAGCTCGGAAAGGAATTGCACATTGAGTAGGTACTGCTATTCTTCCTACTGACTGTTGACGTCGTTCCTCATTTTGGCAAGTTAAATTCCTTTGGCTTATATATGCATTAAAATTTCGTAGTTTCCAACAAGGCCGGCTGGCCCAATGGCAAGGCGCTTGACTACGAATCAAGAGATTGCAGGTTCGACCCCTGCGTCGGTCAAATCTTTTTGGTTTCGATTTTTTCTCCCCTCGCCAGCAAAGCCGCGTCGGTGTGAATCCACTCCACGAACCAAACCCTAAGTAAGGGTGAGTGGAGCTCACCCGTGCTGTTCCGTTTGTTCCTCTTCTCGTCTTATTCTACCTTTTCTTGTTATCATTCCTATGAGAAATTCATGGGATCATGTCTAGCAATATAGCAGGTTGGCTTTACACTGCGAAATAACACCGAATCGACTGTTTCTAGTTCTGACAACTTGTCATCTGAGCCGTGCAGAGAAGGGCCACAGACCGATCGCGCGGGAGACTTCAGAGCAACACACTATGTAATTTCATATTTAAGGCTCAATGGAAGAGCACAGGCATTGTCATTTGCGCCGTTTTTTAAATGGACAGGGCAGAGAAGTTGCACATTGGAGCTGGTAAGGCCGCATTGCTATCACTATACGGCTTAATGTATATAGGCTATTTTGCGTCCTAACTATCACGGGCGGGTCGTTCCATGGCCGACAGGAGCTGAAGCCCAAGACTGGGGTTGTTTTGGGCCGCATGGATTATACCTCAGAGTCCTCGGAGTTGCTGTCTTCGACAAACCAATAGTCGAGGTACGTTGCGCGAAGGAAACACATTCACAACAGATATAAAGCGCCGTTTGCCGCTCTCTTCGGTTGAAGGCAGGAGGTACGTTTGAGCGAGAGTCGCGTGGCGTACAATGCTCCGGACTCTAATCCATGAATATAAACCCAGCCACTACTAAAAAAGTACAAGAAGGGCAAAGTGAGGAGGGAATTGCGACGTCAGAAAACTCAAAAACCAATAATACAACGATCTGGCGATTCAATTGGCTATGTTCGGATCGATGGCTGAGTCGATCACTTATCAAGGCTGAGCAAACACATCTGAGGCGGCAGATTATAAGCGCTAGGAAAGCCCCCTGTCAAAGATTGGCGGATGACAGTTGTATTCTCCCTACGACTATTCGTTGGATTATTTGGTCAGTATTGCGACGTGATACCAACAACGTGGGCATCATTATTTGCTTTGACGTAGTTCTGCAGCTAGGTATACCGGCATGTTGGGAGTGGATAAGACATGGACATTCGGGCAGCTGCTATATACTTTTGGCTTGATATAGTCTTCAGTAAGATGTACCTCTTTGATTGTAGATTGATTTACACATCTAAAACTGTCAAAGGTATAGTAAATATAGAACTAGTTCAAAAACTCCAAGCATATGCTAGTAAGGTGGCGTTAGGATTTCACGAGGGGATGGAAGTGTATAGGAATCCAATGGATATGGTATTACAGCATGTTAGCGAAGGACGAGGCATATGACAAGATCGTCTTGCCAAACTCTTCAGGTCTGCTCAAGCTGGTGAAAGTGACAGAGATCGAGCGGTTAGACTTCTGCGCAATGGCCGAGAAGGTGTTAGAGAGATAATCTTTGACATCGTCAACCGACTGGGGCTCTCCACTAAATGTCCCCCAGTTTTCAATTTCGGTGCTGTCGAACGGCACGGTCCTCAGCTTGCGTTCTAACTTATCCATTTTATGGATAAACAGAACTATCTCAACATGGTTGAGTTTTTCAGCCGAGCATACGCAGTCGAACAGCGTCAACTCGTCCGCCAGACGATTTGCATTATGTTCTTCCGTTAAGCACTGATCGTACGATCCTGCATCTACGAAATACAGGACCTTTGTTGCTCCGTCAAATATGCGGCCCCATTTCTTTCTTTCCCCACGACTCCCGGAGGCATCACAGAAAATTACCCCCGACGGCCCGTTGGTATACCGTGCCATGGTGATTCCGGTCGATTTCGTGTAACACCACATTATATCCTCCAAGGTGGGCATGTAATCTGGTTCTGTGATGCGATCAAGTGAGTTTAAGAGGCTGCTTGATCAGTTGGCTTAGGACTATGCTGATGAGAGATCGAGGGACCGGAGAACGTACTACTCAGCTCCATCATCTATACACTCAAGTTTCACTTCATCCAGGAAACCACATTCCTGTACATACCCCCATATGTCTCTCATATCCGTACATATTTCGGCCATCCTACCCTGTCGTTGCGTGATGGGTATCTCGTGCAACGCCTCTAGTAACCGAGCGACAGAATCAGAGGTCCTGCGCATAACTGCGTATTCCTGATCAACGCTATCTCCAGTACCGTAACGTCCTTCTCCTACTTCTAGGAGCTGTTGCAATTGATTGCTGAGTGACTCGAGGACAGTGACTTTAGACTGAAATAGTTGATAAATGTTTGACGGACCCCCAACGAGGAGGTTTAACACATTCAAGGCCGTCGACTTGCCACTTTTGGAGGACCCGAGTAGGAGGACTCTTTGAGAGGTAGGTACCACGGGTGTGTTTTTCAGGGGACTATTCGACCCAGAAGGATATGGTGATGCTTCTCCGCCCCATAAGTCCCATAGAGCTATTGAGGAGAGCCACTGGCTACTTCTCTTTGCTTGTCTCACACTGAGAAGACTTGTGGCCCGGCTACGTTGCCTGGTAGGAAACATGGACGAGACTAGACTGGGGGCAGTGCGAGGTCGGCTCAATCCTTCTCTCAGACTCCATGCTCGCCCTGCATTGATACTGCGGGTGTGGTGTTGATGATCTGATCTGTATTCCGTGGGTTTCCACACGCTGCTGGCTTCTTCATTGCTCATTATTGAAAACGCTCTCTCTGTAGCATTGTCGTCAGAGATTATACTAGCTTCCCCAGGCGATTGCTTAATGGTGGTCCCTCTGAGTGCATGAACCATGGTGGATCTGGCTGCTGAGCAATAAACCCTCGAACTGAAGAGATCCGTGTCGAAGGCGAATCGTGCTTCTATCAGGCTCAGGTCTTCTGCAACGGTGCTTTTCTTGGTCATCTCCGAATCCGAGTCCCTCAGCCAGAGTAAAGAGGAGGTATCATCTTTAATGCGGTTGAGCACAACCCGACTCTCAGACCTTTGCAGAAAAAGGCTCTGTTCGATAATCGATTTGCTAAACATGGATTAGTGACATAGATATGATGTTCTACGGTCGCAACCTACCACTGAAGCGCGGTCAGAAGAAGATTCAACGCATTGACTTGATTGTTCAGCAGGGATTGGAAATCGGTAGTTTCTTTCTCGTGCCACAAAATGCCGGTTTTCTCCCGCATGGTGAGATGGTCTTGCTGCATCCGAGACAGGCGCTGGTCCAGAAGCGACATGATCGCCTCGCAGCAGCTTAGTGAAGTTGTGATGTCGAGCGAAATTTGTGAATCTTCTCCAATAGGGTTGCCTGAACCCAGGAGATCGAGCACTTGTTTGATCTGGCCCAGGGCAGCATTCAGAGTTGATAGCTGCCCAATAAGAACTTTTGCTCTGAGACCGATACTCGTATAGCGGCCTTGCAAGTCGGTTAAGGTCTTGATGCTTCGGGTCGCTAGGTCGATGATCCCCAATATCGACCCGACTGCACCGACTACCGACAATGGGTCCATTTCCGTAAATCAGATAACGTGGACTGGTGCAACCATGTACTACCCCAATACATATCCAGAGTCCATCTTCGAGGCGGCATGGCGGGGTAGTTAATCCTGGTTGTGAGTGGGGGATGATCAGCCGTGCCAGCTGGCAAACACAAACGAGGCTGAGATTGGCACAGCCTCGCTCGGATTTGCCTCGTCACAAAAAGCAAAGAAAAGCCCGGTAGCTCGATGCCATCACACTCGTACTGTATATCTTATAGTAAACGGATTCTTGAAATCCATATTACAACCCTCTTGAAAGGACTTCCTAGTAATTACTAGAATTGATGTTGGCTAGAGACGGGCTGGGTTGTAACGTTAAGGTGCGGCTAGGGCTTATCTCGAGAGACTACGGGTGAGGCTATAGACTGGTATATCGACAAGATGTGCCTCCAAGAGAAGAGCTACATTTGGATCACAGTTAGGATGAAAAGGCGGAGTTGGAACGACGCGACGAGAGGTCGCACAACTAACTGAAAAGGGAAGAAAGGTCAATAGGAAGACAAGAGCAAGCACCAAGAAAATATCAGGAAGCGGAAGAGAAGAAAAGAAGAAGAGAAAGACCATTTTGAGATCCACTCGGGATTTGCATCACGTTAAGAGGGGCAAAACCAGAAAGAGCCCTCAGCGGTAGGGTACTCTACTAGTTGTCGTGTTAGGCAATTAGTCTTGACCCTATAACTTGGATAACGATAATGTCTTTCATCTAGAACAAGAACGCCATTGGTTCGCGGGAGACAGTACTGCCCCAAAGGATCATAATCCTTGTTGGTTGGACCCTGATAACTAGGTATATCATTTCCTATCTAGCGTATAAGTATACCATAGATAGTCTTAACAATTTCAATGCTGGTGAGTTGGCTGGGTTACTTAACTCTGCCCTTTGTTGAGATCACAACAATGGAGAGGGAACGATACAACTAGTCATATAAAATCAATATAATGTCGTATCCAATGTAGAATGACTCAAAAAGTGAGTCACGGTTCGTGCAGCCCAAACAACAAGAAGCCTGACTTGCTTTTAGATTTAGGACTGGCCCGTGGGCCCCACATGATATGGATCCTTGCGAACATATTAATAGCACCGATGGTCCTTGAGGTGTGTCAATCGTCAAGACTTAACGAAAACGACGCCCAAACATGAGTTGCAGAGTAGGCAGACCCCATGGACATATGAAGGACATATAGTCCTCGACAATTTCCGATCGCTTCCATATCCAATTTAATATACATAAACGCAGCTAACATTATGATTTGCAGATTTTGCCCGACTTCGTGAAAGACATGAAACGCGACCCGTCAGGCGGCGGATTTGTCCACCTTGGGAAAGATGGCGTAATACGGACCATCTCGGGAAGCTACGAAGTCGTGGATGCGCGCCGCCTTACCTCTGAACAGATCAAAGACATTCTGGATGTTATGCCTCCGACGGTGGTCCGGAAAGAGGACTTTCATGGCGTGGACGGCACAAAGGTAGCGGGCCACGACGCATTATTCCATCCGGAACCGGGAGTTTTACCAGAGAGGCCAACAGAAGAGGAGGCCACAGAGAGGCGGAAGCTGGTACAGCAGGCGCGAGCTGAATATTTGCAGGCGAAAGGGGAGGAGTGAGGAAGGTAGGACACAAGGATGCTCTGCATGAGGGAGGATTGCTGTGACATTGGTTTTTCGGATATAACGAATCCATGTCAAATACGCCATGACCAGGATGCAACCGCCGTCCATATGATCGCAGGCTAGACGACTAGAGGCTGGGAAGAGAAATGCCAATAATTCCAAGTTGCGGTGTATTTTGCTTCGCTCCTCGGCGCTTTACAATCGTGGTTCGGTCTAAGCTCAGTTGAGTCGGAATATTTAACCTCACCGAGTAACCATAACGGGTCCAAGTGGCTGTCAGGATCCCTCTACAACCTCATGTTAGCGATGCTTCAATTCGAATTTGAAACGTACCATAGTGCAGAGATTCTATCCCGCTCTATCTTTACAAGACCGGGTTTTCTTTGTATGGTGTTTGAGCAATCAAGGTATGAGTCCGTCGCCATGAGTCAAGAGCCTTAGGTACTGAACAGTTTGAGCAGATCGAACGCAAGGTATAGGCAAAGGCATGGATTGTAATAACTACCAATGGACTATCCCACTCTGTAGGGTGTAAAGTCAGGGCTGTGACGCTCGACCCGGAGTGTACCCTACCGAGTATGTGATGATACACTTCAGGGGGGGGGGGCATCGAACAGGTGTCTTGTTGCTTTGATCATTCTATAATAAAAGGAGGATTCATTGCATGCCACCGAAGCACTCCGCTACCCCCCACGTCCGCAGGGAGCCCGTGGAGGTTCCGACAAGAATGTGCAAGGGCAAGGGAATGCGACATGATCCATACCGAAGGTTCACAATAGTGGACCCCTTCTTTAGATGCCCCAGGAAAACCCAAAAAGTAGGTATTTAATTCCAACATGTCCCCGACTTCTCCACAACTCCATGCTACCTACTGTGTCCAGGAGTCTATGTGGGGGAGAAGCCACAAGCTCTGGTTGGACAAGTACAACGTGTCATCCATGGGCCCGCATGCCATACCACGGTGAGGACCAGTGGCTGTCCCCGGGGTATGTAACAACAAGCCCTAATTCGGAGTAAAAAGAGGTTACAACGCGGCGACGTCACTGACACAAAATTGCCATGAACGGAACTAAACGTTACCATGGAAGTCGCAGTATATCTTGACAATCTTTTAGATTTCTGACTAGGAAAGCTGGTGATTGAGACTGTTTCTAGGTCTATAGCTAGGTTGGCTTCAATTAAGAGGACTGATAAAAGATATCGCCAGCTCCGATATTAACACCTTCCCATTCGGGTTACAGTACAGGAAAACCTAATCCAAACAAGAGAATGAGGGAAAACCCGCACCAAGGCTAATTACACAATTACAATTATCATCCTGGGACATATCCCATTTTTCACTTTGTATGGTCCATCGTGGTTTACTTAGAGCCTGGCATATGTTGGTTTCCAAGGGTTTTAGCGCAAGCGTAATATCTGACTTACCACCGGTGCCAGAAGGCGTCGTCATCGTCATCGTTGCGGCGGCATGGGTCACGGTAAGCACACTTCACGATGTGTTAGCCGCTATTAAAGGGTTGCCACAGCAAAATTCTATCACTTACCACTCCGGGGGCGCCGGGGAGGCCAGAGTGGCATGAGACACATGTAAGGCCTTCTGCACAGAAGGCACCGGGGTAGGGGGCACAAATTTCACCTGGCTTCCGTCCGGCAGCGACCAGAGCTGGAGCGCATGTGGCGATGAGCAGAGCAAAAAGCTGCATTTTGAGTAGTTGCAGTAAACGGGGTTTCCTTCGTAGAGAGTTCAATGAGTGGATAATAGTTGATAAGTTGGATTAAAGAATAAAAGTTGGAATCGAACTCGGGCAGACTCGCAGAGATACTTATACCCACCGCGTTCCCTATGATGATAACATCACTGCATTGATGTTGGCTGTTTTCGGCCCTTGTTCTCTATATGCGGATATATGACAACTTGATCACCATTCTGACTTCATGACTCTCCATACCTTGTGGCTACAAGGGATTCGGAGATGTTGTATCCAACTCTTAATGTTCTTCCGAAATATAACTCACTATCTATACACGCTAGAGATGCTTGATAGTAAGAAATGAACGCAACGCCCGCGAATATGTATTATAGCCATTGTGTAGCATTCGATATTACTACCAAGTCCCTAATGATTACGGAGGGCTTCGAGTGACAAGTAAGATTGTCAGCGCATCATTCATATAAGAATAACTAGTACCGCTTCTGACTCCGGCAGAGCCGAAAGGTTAACGGACCGTCGGATTCGAACTCCGCAGCTTCCGTAAACCTTAGTTTGATGACTTCAGTGGCCGCTTTCGGTACCTTCTAATGATCCGTACACTGTGTAAAAGGTGCGAGAAAGAGTAGGATATTACTTGGTATCTGGCAAGAGTAAACGGTCGGGATCAAAATAAAGAGAGACAAAAAAAAGGAAAAAGGCAAAGGGAAACGGGACAAAAGAAGAAATATACTGGCAATAGATTGAAAATATATTAGATGGAATTGAGTCACATTTTTCTCAATAAAAGTTTTATTTGGCTTATCGTTGAGTAAATATGAGTTCAATTTTGTATGAATATAAACATTGCTGATCGACGAAATACACCATTAGACCACTGCAAAATGTTTAGACACTCAAGGTCTAACTTAATACATTGTGGGATTGTCTATTTAGTCCAATTAACTGTATGATAAAAGTCTGGTTGAAGAGTAGACTATTATTTCGCCTGTTCAACTTATTTCGGCCTGAATTATTGCGGGCATAACATCGTTGACAAAATAAGTAAAGCTGAGAATGAAGGTTCGGCTTGCGCTCATCTGTTTCACAAACGACTTTGACACCATAACCCATACCTTAGTTCACCACAGAGAGCCCTGTCGCTCCTAGTCACTGTGTTTGATGGTTGTAATTCGATCGACATGCAATTACCAGACGTGGAAGCCTACTGTGGAAGACTTAATTGGGTGAGAGTGGGCCCCCATCCACACTCAGATTATGGCGGGCTGAGAAGTATACACTCCAACGAAGTTAGAGTATGATAGAACGTCCTGCGCCACATATCGTCATATGAAAAGGCTATAGCCTGTTCAGGATACCATAATTCTCTGCAAAAGATGCATACCCCTGTTCACCATGTGCGAAGACAAGCTCGCTTCGACTAATCATCCTACGATGCACCATACAGATGTCAAATACCTTACAACTCCGCCAGCAAGGGATGCTATATTTGCGACCTGTTATTCTAACGGGCGATTAAATATACTGACACAGATGATAGCCGGTTTGCCAATTGCGTGACAGAGCCTTGGCACTATCTATATGAGTATGTAGGGCCCAATAATGAACGCATGCGCATTCTTATTTTCATGAATATGCGTCGCGGGAGCGAGGATGTCTTATCATGGACGGCATTCTTTGCCTTGTCCGACTTGGTTCCTGTGACGAACCTCTGTGTCCCATTATCGGATGCTGTGCGAGCCACACGAGGATGGATTGAGGACCGTGTGGGTTAGCATTGCAGATGTCAAAAGAACTTGGAACCAAGGGTGTATCTAACATGACTACTTTAGATAGAAGACGACAAAGTACGCCTCCTTCTGTTGGCTAGAAAAGGGTTTCCGACCCCTATGCGACTTGGAGTTACTGCTGGGGTCCGAAGGAAACGCATACATGGCCGCCCCTATCAGACAACAGGTTCTCGGCTGTTCAACAAGGTATCCTTATTGCCAGCCTACCCATAGCATTTCAGGAAGCTATCGTGTTTCCCAAGAGTCTATCCATTCAGGACTCTCCGGTATCGTGCATCCGGATACTAGTTGATATATCCTCATACTTCTAAAGAGTCAAAGTGATGTATATCTCTATTCAGCCAAGCTAATCGTAGATGTATAAAGTGGTTATGCGAGCCGACTACGACAAAGATACCATGAGAGCCCTCTTCGGACCTTGCGTCATACACCTTAGCTACAATCACGACCAATAGCGCACACTGCGGGGAAAGGAAATCCAGTTATTCTTATTGTATTAGTCAGGAAAGCTTGCCCCACCCGGGTAAGTGTTCCGACTCGGATCTGTTACCGACCTGCTGGCTATATCAATAGCTGCAAACCCACCAAGTGATCTCGCCGTTCACACTTTCAAATAACCCGAAGGTATCGGAAAAGGACACAATCAGACAGGACACACCATCGGCGCTCCTCAACGCACATCAACTGATCATAATGGTCGAAGTGAGGCAATATCGCCTTTCTCCTACGGATCTCATCCCCAACTCGCCCAGACCACTGCTCCACTACAAAAATGTCCTAGCCAGGCCCAACAAAACACATTGCGACCCAGTCGACGTGTGGGACTTGTTTACCAAGAATGAATGGGACGTTCAATGGATATTCCGCTATAGTCCTACCCAAGTCTCTCACTACCATTCCCAGGCACACGAATGTATGGCCGTCCTTTCCGGCACTGCCAGTATCCGGTTTGGTGTGGCGGACACCTCACCAGATATGGAAGAGAATACACACGGCTCTGCTTGGGAGGAAGGTGGCGTTCTACTAGAGGCGGAAGCTGGCGATGTGTTTATTATACCAGCCGGCGTGGCACATAAGACACACAACACCAAGCCTGAAGCTGAGTTTGCGCTTTTGTCACCGGGAAATGGGCACGGCATCAAGGCAGAGGATAAGAAAGCGTTAAATGAGGTTAAATTGGATGGATTTACTATGATGGGGGCCTACAGCGGGGGTGACTGGGATTTCGTCGCAACCGGAGGGGATTTCGAGAAGGTCTGGTCTGTTCCGAAGCCAATGTATGATCCTGTTTTCGGAGCTTCGGAACGAGGGCTTTGCAGGACATGGCGTGGGAGCGATACCGAGTCGAAAGCCCATTTGTAAGGCTTGTGTGAGCTTGTATGTTGATAGAACGGACAGAGTTGCTCCTAGCGGTTTGATAATATTGTGCATCTCGCCAGATCTAAGAGGTACGCTCACTGGGCCTTCCGTTGGAAGACCAATGCATTGTGCAATTCGTGTAGAATCTGTTATTGGCTTACTCCGTATGTGAGCTGCGACAGTGCTAGTCCTCGGTATCCGCTTCTTATCAACGATCGGAAGCCATCCCGAGTCGTGCAGCCTCCTTTGATATTGTCTCCCTAAGCTCCTCAAACTGTGCCCTTGGAACACCAATGGTAAAAGTCTCAATAGAATGCGGCTTTGACAGAGAAAAGACAGTCATTATACCTCTCATATAAAAGCTAGAAAGCCAGGAGTACGATTTCAACAAAGATGGAGACTTCGGCTCGGAACTCTCTCTCGAGAGCGCAAGTACACATGCCCTTCTTGGTTGTCTGATATTATGTCTCCGGACGGGATTTAGGATATCAGCTTGACTTCGAGTGGAGAGCATTCGCCCAGAGTATGTAACATTTGTATGGGATGTCCACCAACAGGAACTTTACCGTGTTGAACCTACATGAAATTCTACTACTAAGATGTACTGCTGATGATCGACTGGTGAGGGATCTCTTTCCGGGCTCTGAACAAATGATGACCTCGAGGACCCCTTGGCTCATGAACGGGTTTTATCATTGGGGCTTGGACGATAAGCTGAAACAATCAAGATGGAATTCACCATTTAGTGTGACAAAAGCTCCAATAGGGCGGGCACTGAGTAATCACGTGGCCCAGGAGTGAATGATTATCAGGTATCAAATAGTGTGTACCTTCTCAACGATAGACCCCAACACGCTTTGCAAAGTGACCATACTCCGCGCGACAGCAATCCTCACGTCGCGCTACCCAGAAGCTCATAGACATTGATTACATTCTAGTGACCTCCCCACTACATCTGACACAAAGCATGGCAGCGGAACGCGTGAATGCGCCACCTCGAGCCGACGAGACAAATATTGATGATGAAGTTGTAGCTCTTCTGCAGCAGCTGGAGGAGATCGATTTCTTCGGTGGTAAACAGAAAGGAAAAGGTCGAGCTGATAAGCCTTTGGACATTGATCTGGCTATGGCGTCTTTTCGAGATGAGGTGCAAGCCCACATTGGCTTCTTGAATGACCTCAGGCTTGCTCACAGTATTGGTCATGCCGTGTACATGGACGGTCCAGCTATCGCAGGCGTTATGCAAGGAGAGTTGCAAGCCCAACGTGATAGACATGTAGCAATGACAATCAGCGCCAAAGACCCGGAACTTCAGAACCCTCCACAGGGAAGTGTGTCTAGCCAGTCTTATCATTTACGTATACCCAAAGGCCTCCTCGATGGAAAGGGTGATATTGATCACGATTCTGATGAAGACAAAGGTGGTCCGTCAAAAACATATGCGGAGCGCCAGAAGGACGCGATGGAGAGGCTATCCCGTCCTAAGCTACAGTGTTGTACGTGCCGCGATAGCTTTCCACCAAGCGACATACTTCGTTTGGAATGTGGTGACCTCTACTGCACGGATTGTCTCAAGAGTCTTTTCATGAGAGCCACCAAGGACGAGCAACTATTTCCTCCGAGATGCTGCCGTCGGCATATTCCCTTGTCCCTTATAACGAAGCAAATGACCACTGAGGAAAAGGATGCATTGCAGAGGGCAGAAATTGAATTTTCTACGACCAACAGGACCTACTGCAGCAACACCGTCTGTGGCAGGTTTATCATCCCGAGCAACATATTCTTCGACCAGGCGAAGTGTGAGTTTTGCGGCTTCTCGACTTGCGCAATGTGCAAAAACCCCTTTCACTCAGATGATTGCCCAGAGGACACCGCTCTTCAGCAAATGCTAAAACTTTCCACAAGCCAAGGATGGCAGCGTTGCCTGTCTTGCAAGGCAATGGTTGAACTGACAACAGGTTGCTACCACATGACGTATGACTCGTTCCCTTTCCTAGGCTCTTAACTTCATCTTGCAGCAATGCTGACACAATGATTAGGTGCAACTGCAAGGCCGAATTCTGCTACCTGTGCGGCAAAAAGTGGAAGACCTGTCGCTGTGAAATGTGGACGGAGCGGAGACTGGTCGCCAGAGCAGAAGAAATTGCTGACCGAGAATTAGACTATCCATTGCCTCCGCAGGAACGCCAGCACCGCGTCGCACAACTGCGCGATGACCTGCTCGAAACCCATGAATGTGAACACTCGCAACGCTTCGAGCGCATTTCGGGCGACACTAGATCCAGATTCGGATGTGAAATGTGTGGAGCACAACATTGGAGATTTATTTTGCGATGCCCTCGTTGTCATTTCCAAGTGTGTGAGGCCTGTCGGAGGCATCGTATGTAATCATGTATTCATGGCCCAAGAATGTGCACGGTATTGTGAGCTATGTCATGCACCCACAATGTGTTACAGCGCTAAGAGGGATGCCGCTCCAGGGATTGGTTTCAGACCATGCGCTCTCTCGTCAATGTATGAGAACGTCCGCTCAAGCGATAGCCCATTAGAAGGGGTGTCAGAAGAGTGGGAGTTATGCTTGGTCATGTATGTAAAGGAATGAAGATCTGTTCCTAAGTACTAGCGTATTCAATTTGGCCACGTATATATCCTGACCCGAAGACGACATCGCTATCTACAGGAGTGTACATTTCTGCGGGCTTTCTCGCACAGGATTTGGCGTGTTCCTATATGCTGGAGGCAGTACACCCTCCAAAGATGCTTTGATCTGCAGGGCTATTGTCCGTGAGTGCCACCGGTGCTGTTGCGTATAGCCACCCGCCACCCAGAGGTTGTCAAGGCGCGATTGACGCTTCCACAGACCACGTACCTCGCCCTCGGCATCAAGACCCCATGTCGCGTCAAGACGACCAGCGATTTCACGAGGTCCAAGCTTATGCGTAGGCTCATTGTCAGTCTCTTGACTGGACGGGTGTCCGCCGAGGATTCGGATAGCAATGTCGCGCACGTCCTTGTCGGCATACCCTGTGCACCAAACCACTGCATCTGCATCGACGGAGCTTCCATCCGAAAACCGTAGTCCAGTCGTTGTGTACGCAATGGGCTCGACTCCGGCTTTCACGGCCACTTTACCATCCGCCAGCAGCTTGGTACCACCCACATCCACGTAGTGACCACCCGCTCGCTCCAGCAGATTATGCATCAATGCCATCTCCGGGTCACGACTGTCGATAACTGGGAACCCGGCGGCTGCGAGAGCGTCGTAGCGATGCGGTTCCTGTGCGGCGAACTGCGCCATCAGGCCCCGAGCAAGCTGGGCGTCTACATACGACGGAAGCGACAGGAAGAGTCGATCAGCTATTTCGACGCCCATGTCATAGGCACCAAGGCTGTGTTTGTCGCACAGGTATTCGACCGGGACAATGTAGGTTGGAGATCTAACAACCATTGTTGTCTGGAGACCAGCGGCGTGGCAGTCTTCGAGAACATCGAAAGCAGTATTGGCAGATCCAACTACTAGGACGGACTACGGTGAATGTATTGTGGTTAGCAACACCACCTAGGGTATGTGTGGAACGTTCAAGGCGATGTGAAGACCACTCACCTTGGCTCCCGTCTCTGCCAACTGCTTTGCATTCCGGTACTCAGCCGAATGGAGACTGGTTCCTTGGTAGGACTCAATATCCGCCACCTTTGGCAGATAGGGCTCCTGCGACGAGATGCCAGTCGCAAGCACGAGATGTTTAGAGTGGGCCGTTTGTTGGCCAGCAGGGGTCTTGAGCTTGACCTCCCAAAGCTGCGTGGATGGGTCATACCTGGTGGACAGGATCTGGGCAGATGTGATCATATTCAGGTTGAAGGTCTCGACATATCGCCTGACCTGCGAAGCCAGCTCATCCCTAGTTAAAAGGTGGGGAGCTCGAAGTTCCTCATCATAAGCTAGTTGGTCAATTGGTGTTAGCCCGCTCTCCTGAACCCTTGGGGCTTGCTGATACTTACACATGTAGGGCAAGTCACAGAATGAGGTTGGAATGTGAAACTGCATGCAATCATAGCGCAGAGCCCAGTTATCGCCGGGTCGGGAATTGCGCTCAGCCATGACGCTCTCAACGCCCAACGCCTTGAGACGCGCTGCGACTGTGACAGCACTTTATAGTGTCAACTACGTCAGGATCGGGGTCTTCACATAACTCACGCGTTGCCGCCTCCGATAATAAAGACATCCGTGTCAAATGTTTCCAGGCCATCCAATTGCCTCCCGGGCGAGTGGAGCAACGCTTCATCCTCTTGTTGTAAGTCCAAACTCTCGAGGAAGGTGCTCAGGACCCAAATCTTCCACTCAATTGTCTCATCGCGGTTTTGAACAGGCAGTAGAACCACCTTCCCTTTGCACGTCGCACCGGGCGACCCGGTTCGGAAAACAATCCCACAGTCGATAAATTGCTATATCCACGAATGATTAGCTACAACATCCAGGTACTTGAACTCTCTGCGTTTCAATTGACGGCTCACAAGCGTCGGTGCGGCTGGTAGGAAGACGGCGCCTCCATCGACAGCAACTTCCCCTGCAATCTCCCTCAGGTTCTTTGTGTCGAGTAAGCCCGCCGCAATTACGCTAGGGCCGCTGAACGTGCGCAGATGGTAGGTGAGCGCCAGCTGATCCTTCCAATATGCCTGACTGGCAAAGAAGCAACTCTCGAGGGCGATGGCATCGTCAGCCGCCAGTGCCGCGCTCAGACGATCCAAAACAGCGCGCGCCTGCTTCACCGGCTCATCGCCAGCCATAGAAGCTGGATCTATCGTTCCCAGAGGGATTGTAGGAAGTGGCCGCTGTGCCATCATCTGACGCAGATCTGCTCTTTGTGGGTGCTCATCGTGTAACGAGGACGGGAAGTTATCTGTACAGTACAATTGTTATGCGTTAGACCCTGCATCCTTTGGACTGATCATCTGCGACATCCTGGAAAACTCACTGGAAGCCATGGTGTAAGTTGCAATGTATGAGGTGCTGGATCCTGCGGCGGGGGATGGCAGCATTTAGCAGCTGCCTCGCATCTGTATGACAAGGCTATCCGAGTCCAAGCGTCTGATTAATCGCCAGATATTCACATCTAGACTGGCATCGCCATGCGGAGCGAACGCCGTTCTGTACAGTTATTGGCCAGACGTAGTCTTGTGAAAGTCTAGCGCAACGACGGAGCTCAACCGGTGCTCACTAGTGGTGAAGACTCGTAACTCAAATCTGAACTTTGCGAGATGCATCGCGAGGCTTCCATGTATTTTCATGCCGCTTCTGGCCACTTTCATGACAACCGTGCCGTTATATGATCCAAGCACCGCGTCCATTCCAATCAGACGAGGCATCGAGCCCCTGAAAGGAGCTCGTCATTGCTGGGTAGATTTGTGACAAGGGAAAGCCGACCGCTGGACCCACTGGCCGCAACTGTGCAGCATACCCTGCCATACAGGTCCGTCCATCACATTCAGAGCAGGCTCTAGCGCAGTGACAGGTCATCCCGCCATGAGATAGCAGCCTATGGGAGCTAACACAGGTGGGTCAACTGGTATCTGGTTGGATGTTAGAGGAAGCTAAAATGAACGGGTTTGTCGTTCCGGCCCCTAGTGTGAGGGCATGTTATCTCGGCTTGCCCTAAGAGCTGTCAGACTGACTCAGACAACAGCACTAAGGGGTCCGATAGGAATACGGAACACACCATTGTTTTGTGGGTCATCAGTTTATTCTAGAAAAAAGTACGGACTATGGAGCAAAGAGAGCCTTTGTTTGTGAAACTGGCTAGGGAAGCAGGCTTCATTTTATCGAGGGCTTTTGGAAGGCTTGGCAGAAACTTACCCTAGGTCGATTCCTAATTGACAGGTCCAGGGTAACTTTTGTTCCTTATTATAAAACATTAACATGCCCAATTTTGCACGACCAATCTGGCCTGGTTCTGGTGACGGACAACGCGAAAATGTCACCTGAAGAGCTCGATGCCCTGCTGGCAGCGCCGGCTCTCGCACCACCACCCGGGGTCACACCAAATTTCGACAACCCTTCCCGCCACAATGACTATGCCTGGGGTATCACAACGGTCTGTATGGTCGTCGCAACTTTGTGCCTCTGTCTGCGCTGGTACGTCCGGATATGGTTGGATAGAAGAGTCCGTATGGAAGATGGTACGTTGAATCACCTACCCAAAAGGCGTGGCTAACACTTTGGTAGTTTTGACGATCGGTGCATATGTGTGCCTGCCATTTCCAAAAGGCCTGTCAGATTCAAGTACTGATACGGGTTAGGGAGCCTATTGGGGTACTGCATACGCTGCCTATGGAATGATATATACTCCTGGCTACTACGTCCACACATGGGACCTTCGTAACCGAGATCTTATCAGACCGCTCTATGTAGGTTTCTCGACGATTGTGCAAAAGCCAGATCAGATCTAATCTACTTGTACCATTAGCTCATCTTAGTTTATGGCTGTTGCTACTCCGCAACGCTCCCACTGATCAAGACGGCCATTTTGCTGGACTGGTGTCGGGTATTTG
Source organism: Aspergillus novoparasiticus (assembly GCA_009176405.1). Lineage (NCBI taxonomy): Eukaryota > Fungi > Ascomycota > Eurotiomycetes > Eurotiales > Aspergillaceae > Aspergillus > Aspergillus novoparasiticus. The sequence continues at coordinate 15,976 of ML733490.1, read as the reverse complement.
TCTCTGTGAACCGATCAAGGAGCTTCTTTTGGTGGGGATGCATGACTGTGTCATTCGTTCAATGCCTTTGGGGGATCCTATGCATTCTCCTACTCAACTTGCAATGTCGGCCACACAGAGCCATCTGGGAATTCTATGTTCCAAGCAAATGTTACTCGCTCCCAGACGTAATGCTCTGCTCCGCGAGTGTACAAGTCATCTCCGACGTGTGCATGTTCTTGCTGCCGCAGAAGATGATCTGGAGCCTCCACATGAACTGGCAGAAGAAGATGGGGATTTCCATCATATTTGGCGTTGGGATTCTGTCAGTGCTTCCACCTAACCCTAGCCCTATTTAGGCATTTGCCACGTTCCCAAAGAGATCTAACCATGTTCCAGGGCCTCAATCGCAGCCTGTTTCCGCCTAGCCCACACAGTCACCTTCGCCAAGTCGACCGACAGCATGTACTTCATTGGGCCCCTTCTATTTTGGGCCTGCGCCGAGATGACCTGCGGTTTCTTCATCTTCAGTGTGCCCTGCCTATCGAAGCTAGCGATGGAGTCTGGGCTCCGAAGCAGATTGTCCAGCGCTCTCGGCCTCAGCGGCAAGACCATCAGCGGACCTTCTGACCAGGGCGGAAACTCCAATTCCGGGCCTCGCTCCAAACCCAAGCCGTGGAGGATGTCAGAAACCAACTACTCGAAGATCGAGGAAGGTAGTATTGTCCCACTGACAAACGTTTCAGTGTCACAGCATGATCCGGCCGAGGGGCGCCTTTCACACGATGGAAACAGGTCTCCCCTTGGGGTGATCCGAACAATGGATGTCGACGTACAGTCTACCGATGGTGCTGGTGTTAAGCTCCAGGATCATCGCGTACCTTGGCAGCATTAGAGATCTTGTTCGCAATTTGCGGTATCTGGAGTTTCGGGTGGGAAGTTGATTATGGCGGGAAGGAGTATGGAATATTTCGCACCCTAAGTTTTGGGTGTTCTTTTCACAACTTCTTGGAGTCCTAAAAGCAACGATTTAGATCATAGTTCAATTTAATACATGTATTCTCCTTTGTTTTATTTTGAGCAATATGCCTGAACTAAATCACCGTGGTTGTTTCGCACTAGTACCATAGTTCTCCACCATCGGACAGCCTCCTCACCCATAACATATTTGCGCAACGATTTCAGCATTTGGGGGATACACATTCAAATAACTGAAGCCGTAGTACACAAATCCAATCTCCGCCTAAACCAGAATGAGTTACTGATATCATATTCCGAGAAACTGGGCCAATCATAACTGCTCGACCGCTTCTATAATTGTCCACTACTACACACTAAACTGCATGTAGTAAGGTCACCTCGTTAAGGCAACAAGGCAAGAGCGGGCTCAGCTGCACAGCCCTAACGATAGCCTCATCCTCTGTAGCCATCGTGGATGAGCCTTGGCATACTTCCCAATTTAGTGTTGGTGGACCGAGGATGCGCTTGAATTGCGTCATGTCCGATATGGAAAAGAAAATAGCTATGTCGCTAATTTACGTATGAACCAACTGTGAATCATGTGGATGAGGCTTCCACGTTTCTCTTGGGCAACGTAGCCAAGAAATGTCGGTAACTTCGGGGCTGCTCGTATTCGGTTCAACCAATGATCTACATGGCATCTCCATAATAACCAACTACCACAATGCCGGATCAGGCAAGTCTCGTATTTCTATATCTTGGGAGCTGTTTCGATTTAGATATAAATATAATCGTAATTTCATCTGGCAGGTTGTATGACCAACAACACCTTGGGAGCTGGTGAATATATATATCCAAGCTCAGGCACTTCCAAAGGTCATATCCTGCATCAGCATCTTCAAGTTTCAAAAGAAATTTACTAAATACTCATGTTCCAACATCTCCTCACAGCCGTAGGCATTCTGTCCGTCGCAACAGACGCACGAACCCAACCCCGGCGCCGATGTGCCTACGGAGACGACTGCTGGCCGGATACTCAAACATGGAACGACTTCAACGCCACCGTTGGGGGAAGACTGATTCGCTCCGTACCCTCCGCAGCAGTGTGCCATACTGAGCGCTACAATGTAGACAAATGTAGCGTGGCAAAAGAGAGCTGGCTGGATAGTTTCTGGCGAACCAACCAGACAGGGGCATATTCTGCTACTGTATGGGAAATGGGACAGACTGGACAGTGTTTCATTAATACGTCTGCTAGCGCCCCGTGTGACCAGGGGATAGGTATAGTCTTTCTGTTATATTGATCAGCGGGATGTTTGCGAGCTGCTAACACTTGGATTGTCTCCGTCTAGTCCCTTATTATATGGTTCGTGCGGCTAGCGTCGAGGATATCCAGGCCTCTGTGAAATTTGCAAGTGAGAAGGATCTCTTGTTGGTGACGAAGAATACTGGGCATGATCAGTGAGACATTACCTGCGTGAGATTGGTAGCTTTCACTGATTATATTCACCACAGCCTCGGCCGTTCAAGCGGAAAAGGTGCATTTGGAATCTGGACGCACAATCTGAAGGGCATTGAGTTCTATGATTCGTTCACACCTCAGGGCGCGCCGGCTGATTCGAGTGGTATACCTGCGGTGACATTACAGGCGGGTGAGCAATGGTTTGGTAGGTCAAGTCTCGGACCTATTAGCGTGAGACTGTCACTGACATGGCCATGTAGACGTGTACCAAGCTGCCGCGAAACAAGGTGTGTTGGTCGTTGGTGGTTCGGCGCGCACTGTTGGTGCTGCTGGAGGATATGTCCTTGGAGGTGGCCATTCGCCCTTTGCACATTACTATGGTCTTGCAGCCGATAGTAAGTGGGAGGATATCTCTTGACGAGCGCACATAACCTAACGGCATTTAGATCTCCTGGAAATGACCATTGTTTCCCCTGATGGTGAGCACCGAGTGCTCAATGTCTATACAGAGCCGGACTATTTCTGGGCTGTTCGAGGTGGGGGTGGAAGCGCCTGGGGTGTGAGTGCCCTTGGAAGGAGCTAAATACAAGTAAATACAAGCCAAAGCTAACAAATATGGTTGCCAGGTCGTCACATCAGTCACCTACAAAACTCATCCAGTCCCCCAAAATCTCACGATGGGCGTAGTCCAAATAAACGCAACAAGCGAATCCAGCTTGAAACGCGTCATAGCAGAATCTGTTAAGCTGCTCCCAGCTGTCACGGAAGCGGGGTACACAGGATATGGGACGATAGAAAATGGTTTCGCTGCCATCTTTCTTAAACCTAACAGCACAATCGCAGATTTCAACCAAACGTTTGCTCCGTTCTTTAATCTATCTCGGCTTCCCGGGATCCAAGGAGCGGTTGCCGCGTATCCATCGACCTGGGACGGATACCTGAAAACTGTCCTTCACGATCCTAACATCGGAACTAATATTCAGGACACATCCCGGCTGTTGACAAGTCAGGTGATTCAAGAGAAGGCAGACGACCTAGCAGAGTTCATAGTTGATAACAAGCAAGGGGCAGGGTTCAATTTCAGTAAGTCAGTACGTGCTCCGAAGACTCTCATTCGTCGTTCTCATTCCTCGTTTTTGTTTTAGTTGGTAAGGTCAACGACGACGAGCGTGATAATACCGCCGTCCATGAAGTTTGGAAACACAGCCATGGTCTTCTGAGCGTGTCTGTGGATTGGGCAGATACCGCTACAGACAGCGAAAAAGAGGCAAAGCGGCAACAGACGGTGCAGTTGAGCAAACGGCTTACAGAAATAGTCGGCTCAGAGGGAGGTACATACGTGAATGAAGCCAATCCGTGAGTATAGGAAGCATACAAGTTTTATTAAAGGCAGGTGTCTGACGAAAGCTCCAGGTACGAACCCGACTGGGAAAATGTGTTCTGGGGAAAGAAGTACGACAGGCTGCTGGCAATTAAGCAACGAGTGGATCCCACGAACTTGTTTGTATGCAACCGTTGTGTTGGCACTGATATTGTGATCCAGCCATAAGGCCTCCGCCGGTGATGTACTGAATATTGTTGAGAAGATTGCCCATCGTGGCATTGTACATGTCATGTGGCGTTTTCGAAGTGTTGCAGAATACTCCAAAGATCGATTCAGACCTATGGATGTGCCTTATCTTCACAGTGGATCTGGTCAAATTTATGCCTTTATAAGCGATAACGAATGACTCATCATCTAGTATACGTCCTTCCAGAATGCCGATATAAGGACTACAGATCCACTTGTATCTATTTTATCTGGACCCATAGAAACGGAACAATCCACTTATCATAATCATCACGCCAAGGGCCTTGGCTGGTGGATCAAATTACTCAATATTTCCATCGATTATGCTCGAGCCTATCCATATATAGGCATTGCATTGCGTTCTAGTCCGCCGTAAATGAGGAGGATGCGACCTGGCTCGACTGTGTATGACATCGGAGGGACATAAAAGGTAACAGATGTCGTGGATCCACCTCCATTATGGGGGAATGAGGTATCGGTACTAAGATCTTGCGACCACAAGGCCTTAAGTCACAGCATTAATGAATGTTCATTAAGCTAAACATACCTGACACAATGCAAAGGAGACAGTTCTCATATGACATGAAACGTGGGTTTGCCTGCTGGTTACCAATTATATCTCGTCCCCAAGTGCCATTTCCCTGTCGTGCATCATAATTACCAAAGGGCCTCAAGGCAAAGGTATGCTCATCTGGTTTTTGATAAATCTGAAGGAGTTGATAGCTGAGATGTCTCACTGTTACGTAGGTGCACGAAGCGGGGCTGAGTGACGTATAGACGATATGTCATAGTGCAGTTCAGAACTCAACCGATAGCACGTATAGCTGGACTATTTCAGAGGAGCCGCTTCCACGGACCAGACCGGAAACATATCATGGCGATGTTATATCAGGCCCAATACGTGATAGCAGTCCGGACGGCAACTACCAATGCTCAAAGATGCCGCCTTCATTCGCTCTTAAGCCCTAACTCGGATTGGATTTCGTTTGCTTTGATGTTGATGGTGGTACGCACATCTAGAGAGAAAGGAATGGAAATGGTCAGGGACCCCTGTGTGAGATGGAAGTCAGATAAACCGAGCATAAGAAGGCCGTTCCTAATCTAGGTCCAGCAATGATACTGGTCTGACCTACCGTCCTCACCGGGGTCATGGTGATTGTTTCTGATGTAGCCAGTCACACCTCAGAAGCCCCGGCGTAAATACCGTGAATCAACAGCTTTGGGGAGTCTATAGTTGATACTAGGCTGGTTTGGCGAAAAGGCAGTCACAGAGAACCTGTTATAGCTAGTGTATAATGTAGTTTATTGACTATATTTCAATTCGCCTGGATCAAGTGTATACCACACTGAGACATATCCTATGTGGCCCGAGGGGCTCCAACATTTCCTTGATTCTCTGTCCCTTCAGCTTCCCTGCTTCAGGGTGCTTAACCAGCAACTTTGACAGCCTGGTTGTGTACTTTGACTAGTATTAGCAAGCTTCTAGACCAAGAGTGGGCCGTTATAGACGCGGCAGCCAGGCGCTGTAGTCGGAGGGCGTGCCAATGCCTTCTCTTAGTGCAAGGGACATCGGCCGATATCTCCCCGTGAGATCTCCGGCCAGCGAGTATCCATGGAAATGTGTCACAGTTTCAGGAGCGAGTACCCATGTCACATGGGCCCCTTAATGCACTCTGGCGGTTATGTGAGCCTTACGAACGCGCATAGTCATAGCCATGTGAATTTAGAGATTTTGTTAGTTACTAAGGTAATATCCACAACCAACGTATATAATCCTAATGACACAAACCAGCATGTACGCAATGACCATCAATATTTCCCATTGGCCAGCTAAATTTGCTGATATTTATATGATGAATCAAGAAAAGTCGATAGAGTCAGAGCGCATAGACCTGCAGTTCATTACCACTTCCAGGGATAATACGCGATTCAGCTTGGCAATGAATGGACGGTACCTCGTATTCAGTAAATTTGCCATGATGCCTTTTAAAAAGAGTGGGGACGATGCTCGTATGGATGTGGCATTATTCTCCACCTTCGTACTTCTGCTAGAGCCCTTCCAGTCTAGAACACTCTGCAGGGTGGAACAAGCCGCCTTGGCGGTGGCACTGAGCCTCCAATCGCATTCGTGAAATCCATCAATTCTGTCCAGACTTTCTTCAGCCCATACAGAACTGGCTCGCTAAGCGATTACGTTATATGTGAATCAAGTATATGATCCGGAGGAATGGAATCCTGGAACTGTTGAGAACAGGTTTTCATTCGTCTACTTTCTTGTATTTTAGCATTTGATTTAAATTGTAATATTCTTTGCTTTACCCTTTTGCTTTTTGTAATCTGATCTTCACGGACTGCCAATGAGATAGGATGATCTAGATCATGATTTATGCTAATTATATACCATGTAGAAGTAGCGGCTCTTATGCTTTCGAGTTCTTCAATATTAGAGATCTATTCGTTATTAGATGTAGTGGTAATGAGGTCTGCATAATACCGTGAAACTCGCCGTAACTAACCTCGATATAGGGAATTTGCCTGCTGTGAGGAACTTACTGTCGGGTGTGAAACCGTTTCCTATATAGACTTGCATAATGCTCATTCTCATTGTAATTGTACCATGAAATCGCTCATCCTCGCACATGAATCTCCGTATAACGGGGGTTTACGGTGCATGTTAAATCACCATCTGATTCCGAGATCGACCCAAGTGGGTCTAACCGGTGATCGAGGCAACGATCGCAGCCAATAGGCCATAGTCTTCTGAGGAGAAACTCGGAAGATATAGATCTCTTCCAGGTGCTGTTCCGGATACCTCACGTTACTAGTGCTTATGAGGCTCCACAATCACACTGTCGAATATTGTTGAAGGAATGCCGAAACTGACCTTCTTCCAAGCAAGTTTCCTGGTTATTGAGCTATGTCGATAACCACGGACATTGTTGAGTCCGGAAGTACGCTAATGCAATGTGGGTCATTATATTCATTATGTAGTGCTTAACGGTTAATTACTTTCCTTGGCTGGCTGAGGATGGTAAAATAGCAAGCCAGTGAAAGTAACCCAAGCATCAACGCCAAGGCGAGGGGCAAGTTCAGCTTGCTCATTACATTTTGTGATGTCTAAAATATTCGTGACGTGAAAAAGTACATACATGAAGCCTCCAACCCAGAGCTCCCTTGGTTTACTCGGGTAGCTCCAATGCAGAAAATCCCCGATTCGAGCTCGTGCTCAGTGTCTCAGTGCTCCTTTCCCCCGAAACCTTCGTGCTCTACTCCACACCTGGCTGCAGCAAGACCCGTAAGCAGTTCTCGTCGCCGGCCTCCGCAGCATAATGCAACGGTAGCCAGCCCGCCGCGTCAACGGCGCTGGGATCTGCGCCATGCCGTAGTAGCTCGCGCACAATGATATGGTGACCGCTTCGGACCGCTGTATGAAGCACAGTGGACCCTTCTCCGTCAATGGCGTTAGGATCGGCGCCGCCGTCAAGGAGAAGGCGTACCGCTGTGAGATGTCCGCGGCTAACGGAAATATGGAGGGGTGTTGTCCAGGTTCTAGGTCCGACCCCACTAGCGCGGACCGTCTCAGGATTTTGATAGTAGCCTATCGGCCGGGTGGGCATATTAGCAGCGCATATGTCGGTGGATCTGGGGTCACTATGGGGGACTGGCTGTGGTTTGGTACCAGTATGGCAATTCCCACAAAGGCTAGGGGGGGCGTTGACTATAAATCAGTGTCAGACAAGATTCCTGAAAAGCTGTATTGCGGTAGAGACACTTACATTTGCTTGGGGCTGTTTGAAATATTGTGTCCATAGTAAAAGGGGAGAGCCCCAATTGTTGCTGTTGGTCCAGTGGTGCCGTAGAAGATGCCAGATTCATGTGGCTGTATTCGTTGACATGCGGCGAGAATACTACATCGGAAAAGAAATTCTCTGCTGACAGGTGATCAACATTGTAATCCAAGGCTGGGCCAAGAAAAGCCGAGAACTGTAGGCATTCTTGACTATTGCTTCCTGAACATCTGGAGCTCCTGTTCGCTGCCTGCCCGGGTTGGCTATTCTGTACAGATAGTGGTTTGTCACTGTTCGCTTGTCTCGGCCTCCTTAACTTCGCATTTTCACCTATGCAAAGTTAGCTGGATGAATGCAGAGTAGGTATCGTGTACGCATACGATGCTTCCGTTGTGCTAATCTATTCCTTTCCCTCCGCCGTTCGAGTGCGAGTCTCTCTTCCATGATGGATATGCTATGTGTGGAAGATCCCATCTTGAGTAGCTATTGAGTCTTTGATACTTAACGCTTTGAAAATATTAGATGCAAAATGGGAGCTTGAACCTTAATATATGGCTAAGCAATTGGCAGCGTGGCGACTAGATCCTTGATCTACCGGGCCGGAAATGGGATCATGGATGGTAAGGATTGGCAATTGCTCAAACAATCACAATATGGTGCACTAGTGACGCGAGGAATCCTACCTACCTGACTTGGCAGGGCCTCTCTCAGCCATGAACTTGGACATATACCCACCACTTAGCTTTACTCAGATATTATAATGCTTCAGACGGCCGGGAAAAGAGGAGAATTTGGAGAACCCACAGCACAGCCATACCGGACTTAGTATAGCGTAAGCAAAAAGGTCTTAAACCTACATTGTAAACATAGCTGTGCATAGTTATTCGACAATCCTAAAACGTGGGCAGCCTATGGTTCCTTCAGAATGGTGTTTTCTAGAATCTGCCTCGGTATTGCCGATTCGTTCTAAGAGGGATACGCAATACAGCCGGCTTCTAAATCCTGGTGCTGCAGGGACTCTACGTAGCATAATAATTAGCAAATGGCGTTATGTGATGTAGATGGATGGTGCCTGGAGAAACCTTCATTGGTTTTGAAATATGCCAAGGTGCGCTAGGACCAACCAGTTTCGCTAGAGCATACTCCGTATTGAGATTTTAGAGGTTAATTAATTTTGAGCTCGGAGAAGAACTAGGGCAGCGCCTAGACGTAAAGCCAACCAGCGGACTAGGCCTTGTTATATATAGTCTGCATGAATACTACCTTGAACCGACAGTTTTCGTTACCTAACATTAACAGTTCTAATAGGCCAGGCGGTTACCGATCCCAGCATATGTATAAACTGCAACCATGCCAATTAATGTTCGTGAGGGGAATTAGGGCAATTACTAATGAAGTGAAGGATTCTGAAGGAATGCAAGCGTACATAACATGGAAGCCTCAATTTTCCGAATGCCGCCGAGACCGAGCGGCGTTCGATCTTTCATTTCTGTCAATTCGTTTTTCTCATAAAATTCTATTCTGGAGGGCGTGTCGGACCTGGTGCCAAGCAAGGACGACTAAGCCACCTGCGAACGCCTGTATGGACCCTGTGCGCCATGGACAAGGTATTAAGATTCGAAAATTAAGCTTAGATAAGGAAACATACCATGTACTCTGCAGTAGTGCAGCTCCGTTTGTCGAGCAGAGTACCATTCAAACCTTCCAATGTATCGTTCGCAGAATTCATCCTACAATATTGGAATCCCTATTTCAAGCGAGATCTTGAGTGATTGCCGACATTACATGCCTACTATCCAATGGGTTGAGATATACACGAGAAGTGTCTGGAACGAGACCTTCACTAGCAGTTGTGTTATAGAAGGCTATGTTTTTAAAAAGGTTTGGGCATGTCCTAAACGGCTTCGCTAAATATGGCGATAAACACACTGATTTGCAACCTGGTGTGTTCTGGTCCCACTAATCTTGGCCTTTTGATTCTGGACTTCGTGGCAGAGCTGCGTCCTATGTAGTAGATGGGTTTCGTTGCAACGGTACTTGTGCTGGTTTTCTGTCCTTCTATTTGCTGTTCCTGTCCCTTATTCTTTCCTTGCTGCCTCTTCTCGATTGTATGCGCGAGTCGCAGATTTCCCGTAGTGGCTGACCCCTTTATCACAGTCCTCGATGCATGCGGTCTTGTGTTGGGCCCTTCTCTTCCATGCGCTCTTTATCAGATCTTTGGCTTCTGGCCCATCAAATTCCACCTGTTACTTGGCGTGAGGATCCTTCAACGAGTTGGTGAGGTATATCAGCTGATGCACTCTTGGCGATGCCTTAATCTGTGTATCTTCGAAAATCCCTCGGGTGCGTGGTAGCCTTGGCGAAAAATCCTGCACATTAAAGGAACTTCGCATTGTGAGGCTGGTCTAATTGATCAAATCTGGTATTTGATGAGTTTCGAATATGCCACAGTAGCAACGCGGTCTATATAGGCCTTATGTCACCAGCTCCACTGGCGGGACTTCTGTCGCTGAAAGTCGAATAGTACACCCCGTCTGCACCGTCCGCACTGTTTGTGGTCAGCTTTTCCTTGGCGGAGATTTTAGAGCAGTCGTCCGCATGACAGACGATAAATTGTTAAAGGATGGATTTGGATCAGCAGGGTGGGCGTTGATATCACGGCATTTTAAGTAGGGTTGGCACGTTTTAGAGGACATATATTGTTCATTGTGTTGCATCGTATGTACAAGAAGGTATCGTAAACAGACGTTCGTTGACTAGCCGATTGGCCTCGCTATCGACCGTGTTTTTAGGTGCCTTTCCAAGTGTCTCTAGTACTCTCTCTGAAGCTATACTTTCGAATTTCTGTAGTCACCACGTGTTGGCCGTTGGATCGTACTTGGGGTTGGCTCCCAAAGTTGATGCGAATAACGGTGTACATTCATAATTGAATTGCTCACGTTGTGTAAAGTGTTTGCTAAGGATCTGTCGGTGCTTGTCCTATATTGTTTTTTCCTTATCGCAAATTCGCCCTCGGTGACTGTGGGTATGAGAAGCCCGCCGTCGTAGCCACAATAACTCAAGGCAATGCTGAACGACGCGCGGAGATCGTTAGCAAAAATGCCGGATTGAAGTATCGATATCTGGCGTATCCTTCTATTCATTCTCTTGTGAAGCGCTTTCGGGATGTTCGTGTGGGAGTTCATTCTTTCTATCATCTCCTTGATATCTGAACATCGTTTTGTCCTTGTGATTATATCTCCTTTTCCTTGATTGTTGTACTAGTCTCTTGGATCCCTCGACCTGTGAACTTACCTCTACTATCTCATGGTTGTAGCCCTAAAACTTGGGACTTGGACACCGACACCCAAATGATAGCTAGGGTGAGGCACAAATCAGGGTACGTAGACGGTTCTAGAGTCATCGGGTAGTCATAAGAATAATCTTTTGTAGTAATCGACAGAGGAACTTCAGCTGGCATCTCAGTAAATTGATATGTTGGGTATATAGTTCCTCTTCGGCTCAGCAATGCCGAATCCCAGACATGCTTAAATGTCACGACACACGCAGCGAACTTTTGTCTGAACTGCCCCTTAGCGGTCAAGGTCGAATGAATTCGAATCTGAGAGAAGAAATGAATCACAAATACTCGTACACTGGAATGTGGACTCAACACTACTATTGTACATGTCTCCTGAGGGTTACATTGCGAGCCTCAGGTATCAAGAACCCATACAGCAGGGCAAGACTATACCGTAAGAAGCAGGCGGAAGGGGTGAGTTGGGAGTGGTGTGGTCATTCAGACATGGTACGGCAGAATTGCGGGAGCTGCGGAAGGGCCGCGGACAAGGTAACGGGCCGGAGCGGTTATTGCGGGCCGAGAAAAACAAGCCCCACTTGTGCAGATGCCAAGGACCGGTAACATTGGTAACATTAATACGCTGACAGTCACTGCGTGTTTGACTTCAGGATTTGGTGCAGGTGGATCTGTCGCACGTTAGCGCGATGACTGCAGATAGTGGACCTCAGTGACAGGATCAGCCCGTGGCTGGACTCGCGGGGCTGCTGAAGATTCCCCATGTGAAGTAGTTATGAGGACATATCTGGCGCTTCCATCTGCCCTCGGTTTGAGGACCCGTGGTTCAACAAGTCAGTTTTACGAGAAGAATTAACACATCTGGTCTTGCTTTCTTGCCCTAGATCCCACTTTTCATCTCTTTTCATACCTCATTACAATTGCTACCATGTCCACTGATCCGAAAATCGACGAGTTGCACCGCGAGCTCCTCGAAGAGGGGCTCCAGATGCGCCGGGCCGTCCTCGGCCACGAGTATGTCGACCGAGCGTGGAACAATGCTACGCCGTTTACGCGGCCAGGACAGCAGCTTATCACCGAGTACGCTTGGGGCAATGTGTGGCAGCGCCCTGGCTTGGACAGGAAACAACGCAGTCTCTTAAGTAAGTGTTTGTCTCTGTCCTTGATGATCGAATGTGGCACCCGTTAACCTATGTGTAGCTATTGGTATAATTATCGCACAGAAGGCGTGGCTAGAGCTGGCCCTACACACTCGCGGCGCGATCAATAACGGTGTCTCAGAACTGGAAATCAGGGAGGCGGTGTTGCACTCAACAGTGTATTGTGGCACACCTGCTGGTGTCGAAGCGATGATGGTAACGGAAAAGACAATTAATGAAATGATCGAGAAGGGTGAATATAAGCGGCCTGAGGACACTGGGCTTTGATTTATAGAACTAGATATTGTGGCTGGGTCCATTCTTTGTACACCTTGCGGGTCTACCTTGTATGATTGTCATGAAATAGACAGTTTTCAAGATTTTGCCTAATTATAAAGCTCCGTGGGGCATTTTCTCCCCACCCTGATTTATCTCTAACAACAATTTGTGCACTCAATAGAAACATTCAAATCCTACGGCAACCAATTTCACAATGCTGCCAAATTTTAATTTCCATTTGAATCCCTGGACGATAAATGAAAAGGACGAAGATAAGAAAAGCGAGAAGGCAAGAAGATTGTTGAGGTAGAAGCTAGACAACCAATGAGTGGGTAAGTCAGTGGGAGTTAAACAATACGGAAGTCTAGCATATTAAAGTTCTAGTAGGTCCAGGACTTGCGACCTCGTTGAAGCAGCACCAAGGTTTTCTAGTAAAGCTTTATTCAAATTCGTACCTAACATGCGCCAGAATTTTAAACCCAAATTGTAGGAAATTATTAACATTCTTGATTCAAACTCCAACCTCCAGAACAGTAACCTCCGAGACTTCTACATTCGGCCACGCCTTGACCTCAGTCTGGCGCTCCACAACCGTATTTCCACTCACCGCTGCAGACAGGGCAGCTCGAGCTACAGCATCGGTGTCAGACAGGGTAACCGAGTTCACACCCGGTCTTGCTCCGGCTGCAGTAACCCAATGGACACCTTCGGTGGGGACACCAACGGCGAATCGCCTTTCATGTGCACGACCTTGTGAGTCGATAAGACGGTACGGGCTGAGCGTGATATCAAGACCTCCGGTCTCGTAGCCGTCAATCGTGTGAGGGCGGCACTGACCCGTCTTAAGCAGATGGGAGAGAAGCTCGTCGGCAGTATGTCTAAGGCTTGGCTCCGGCAGGCGCGCCTCAATGAGGGTGGTGACACGGACCTTAAGTCCGGGAACTTCGGGGGAGTACACAGTCCAGGCTCCGTCCTCAGCACGGGCCTGTGGCCTTGGGCCGAAAACATCAAGAATTCCGGCCTCGATCAGGGCGATCATTTGCTCAATACGCTGACGAGGGGGTCCGATGGACAGGAAGGCGTTCAGTGGTGTGTACCAACGGTCCAAGTGGTCCCGGTGAGAGAGACCAGACAGTCCCGCATGGTCCACAATGAGTCGCAACTCGTTGCGCAGATCGCGCATCACATCCAGAGCTGCCTTCAAGGGTCCGTTGACGTTACCGAGAGAGGCCTCTTTAGCATCCTCCCGTAGATACTCCAGCATCCAGTCTCTCCAAGCACCGGCTGTGAAGGTACGTTCACCGTATGGTCGGGAAATGCGGTCCCAGGACCAGCGGTTCTCTTCAGTAATGCCGAAGTCAGTGAGAACCTGGGCTTCTTCGGGGCTCTTGTGTGCAGTGGCGAGGAAACGATCCCTGAAGTCGCCGAGCTCGAATCCATGTTGTCTCAACAGGGCCTCATAGTAGACTGTTTCCACCTCCTTCGAGACAAGCGGCCAAATTTCCTTCAAGAAGTTCGGCGCGTTGCCAGAGTCGGCGCGCTGGCGGAAACCATCAATCACTTCCTCAGTAAAGATCAGTGGCATGTGACGGCCGTATGCGCCCTTTTCATTGTCACCGCGTGCTTGGTACGGAATCCCGCGACGTGAGCCAGCGTACATACGAGGTTCTCTTCCAGAAGGGTGGTAGCGTAATCCGTTGGGCGTACGAGTAAACCGACCACCACGGCCGGTAGTCAGCAAAGCCATGTAGTCGAAGAAATTGAGACCGAGACCACGCAGAAAGACTGGCTCGCCAGGTTTGAGGGAGGATAGGTCAACATCTGCCGGATTAGAGGGCGTGATGTGGCGCAGGCCATTCTGGTCAGCATATGCAGTCAGCTGCTGTAGCTGGGCATCTGCCACTAGCGGTAGATGGCCCTGAGCAAGAACCACCGCAGACAGACCGGATAAAGTGCGGCCGGTAGACAGGGAGAGGGTTTGGCGGCCATCCGGCGCATCGTCGAGGCTAACTGCGCGGGCAGCGTGGACCTCAATCTCAACCCCAGGTGGGGCGTTGCGAACTACCTCGCGGAAGACCCATTCTAGGTAATGGCCGTACTGTGCGCGGGTTGGGTATTCGTCGGGACCCAGTCCAAGTTTAGCATCGGTTGCCCATTCATACAAACTGGGCCCCTCGCGTATCGGTCCCGAGCAAACCACACTCTTGTCAGTGTACAAGGTAACTTGGGAAGTCACCGTGTTCATCAGTAACTCCGATGACTGGGCGGTGCGCCAGACACGGCCTGCTCCCGGAGGCGAAGGGTCGACGACGTGAACCGTTAGTCGCGCACCAGGCGCGAGAAATTCGGTTGCAGAAGCACACAGACGTTCCAGCGCGCTGGTTCCGCGCGGTCCCATGCCGATAATGGCGACGTGGGCATGAGTGGTGCCGGAGGGCGTGGCTGGAATGGAGTACTTCATCGTGAAAGGAACTTTTCGGATTTGATATGAACTTTTGGATTGTACTTTTATGGAAAAACGACCGTCCTGCAGACAGGATTCTGTTGGTGAAGATTGTCAAGGGTATCTATGTGCTCGAATTGCTTTTGTGGTTTGATTATTTTGGAAGCTGGTTCGAACATCTA
This sequence comes from Aspergillus novoparasiticus, assembly GCA_009176405.1. Lineage (NCBI taxonomy): Eukaryota > Fungi > Ascomycota > Eurotiomycetes > Eurotiales > Aspergillaceae > Aspergillus > Aspergillus novoparasiticus. The sequence continues at coordinate 879 of ML733490.1, read as the reverse complement.
ACTCTTGATGTCTACGGTCTATATATACAATCCAGCGTTGTAACAATTCCCAGGCACCTCGAATTGCCATTGAGTCTGGACCACAACGATGTCATACTCCCTGTCGCAGCTCAGCCATTGTGGTTGGTACGTCCTTCACAACATAGCCCTCATGTACGATTCCAATTGTGTGATTTGACATTGTGACGCTCTAGGAGTCACCTAAGGATCAGCTTGAAGCATTTCAAAAGGGAGGATTGTGACAATGCAGCCGTCATATTTGACATGCACGGTCAAAATCCACATACCAACCCGATTTATTGGTGGATCTAGGAGGCAGGAGAAAAAGAAGCCTGCCGTGGAATGCTGAATTAGGGCCTCTGGTTCAGAACTATGGCTGCGGGAGGAAGCAGCCAAGCTATGACAATGCATAGAGGCTATGACACTGCATAGCGTGACAATACATGAAGCATTTCAGCGCAGATCCTACGCAGTCTATGATCTTCAGTGCCTTTGAACAAAATGGATGGGAGCCTTCGAGATCCAGAATGCCTGCAGCTGTATGCAAATATCCTTGGCAGACACGAGCCAAGTCATCCTTGAAAAACCGTTATGTATAACATCAGCTCATTAATTACGCCAACGACCCACTCTTGCTGCTAGGATTATTTTTCGTATAGCGTGGAATAAGACCTAATCTGTTCTAGTGTCTCGTAACACCTCCCAACTCAGGACGCAGCGTGCGCATCTGCATCTCAGCCCCAGCAAGAGCTTTTGCCACTAGTCACTTATATCTTCACGGAATCAAAACCCGACTTCCTGCATTAGTCTGCCCCTTGACTTTTCTACTTTTTTTGTGGCGGCTCCCTTTTTTTTAATTTTTTTTTTTTATTTTTTTTT